>PVJA010010319.1:0-57881 GCA_004027025.1 Myocastor coypus
CCCTTCTGCTCACTCCCTCTGCTGACCTGTGCATCCTCCATAGGCACATGGCCTGGCCTTTCTCAGAACCCACAGAATCTCAGGGCAGGGGGCGCTCCAAGGGTACAAAGGCCCTCTCCCCTTTCCAGGGACACCTCAGGCTCCTGCTGCCCTAGTACCCTCTGCCTGGCTTGGACTCTGAAACTTACCACCCTTGGGCTGGTAGGGACACCTGGACCAGAACGGGTCATGTGGCCAGGCCTGCCACAGGGGCCAGGAAAAGCCAGGGACCAGGGACCACTTCAGGGGTTGAGCTGAGTGGGACGGGCAGGAAGCTGAGCCTGGGAGCACACACAGGGCTGTGTCCAGCCCATGCCAGCAGGAGGCGCCAGACCGGCAGCACAGGAAGTCAAGCAGCACAGCAACTCTGGCCACAGCGGGCTGCCACGCCGCAGCATCCACCACTCTCCCTTTGGCCTGGCCCACCCGAGAGCGGAGGACAGCCTGGCACAACCACCACCATGCCCTCTGCAGAGAAGGCAAGTTCCCTAGGGGAACTGGAGGGACAATGGACAGACACACACATGGGCTGCATGGGGGAGGGGGCACGAGGCCCACACTGTGGCAAGGGTGCTCGCTGTCCCGGAGGCCACAAGGTAATCTCCACCAGGGTAATGACAGAATCTGCTTAGCGGGCAGCAGACAAGAGGGACGAGGAGGAGAGCAGAGCTGCCGCCCAGCCTTGCTGGCCCCGACATCAGCGGCCAGCACCAAGTGCCACACACCAATCCAGAGGGGGCGCCAGCCTCCCCCAGCTCCGCTGTGCAGGCCCTACTCCACACATGCTAGCCTTCCTGGGAGTACTGGGTGCCCCTAGCTCTCCGTCCCATCCCATGGAGTATCCCAGGTGGCACTGAATCCTGAGACCCCTACAGCACAGGGACAGAAGCTGCTCAGCACCCAGGTGGGGCCCCCAGAGAGTGTGCCCACAGCTGCCAGCTACTTGGCAGGGCCTGGCCCTGAGATGGACTGTCACAGAGATGGAGGATATCCCTCTATAGGGCCCAGGCCTGAGCAGACAGATGGGTTCACAGCCCTGGGGGGCGGGGGGGGGGGCACCGCTTCTCCTTCCTGCCCCAGCTGGCAGCCAGACCCAGCACCAGCAGCTCGGGCTCCCTGTCCGTGGTACAGTGTTAGCAGGCAATACTTTAGGTGCCACCAGCCCCTGAGAGCCCTGGTCAGCTGAGGACCCCAAGAAGTGCCCCCTCAGGACAGTGTGACTGCCACACCAGCACCACCAGAGTGGCCTGAAGCAGAGGTGAATGCATGAGCCTGTGAACCAAGATGGCCCCAAGGCGAAGTAGGTGTCACCTCCTTCCTCCCCGGGCTTGTGGAGAGCCGGCACTGACCCATGCCCACAAGCCGTGGCATCCCCTGCACACAGCTGGCTAGGCACTGGAGCACGCAACAACCGGCCCACAGAGGTCTACGCTGGAAGGGCGGAATGCTGACGCAGACACTGGCCCAGGGGTCACCGTCCTCACCGTCGCCCCAGCAGGGCCTCTTAAGCCATCCCAGTGATTACAGCACCTTCAGCCTGCCCACACCCACCCGTGGGGCATGGTGGCAGGCCCTGCAGATGCCCTCACCACTTAGCCTGCCTGTGTCACTGTCTCCATAAATCCCTGGGGATCAGGGCTCAGAGCCACGCACCTGCAGTCAGGTGACCAGAAGCTGTTCCTTGCTGACCTACTGGCTCAGCACCCTCCCAGCTCCTCCAGGGGACAAAGCTGGGCCTCAGGGCCCCTCCCCTTCCCAGAGGTCAGCCGCTTCTGTCACTGTCCCTTCCCCAGTAAGGTCTAGCCAAGCCCCAGCCCAGGAGGGGCTGCAGGTGGACTCGAGAACGGGCTGGGCTGGGCTGCGGGCCAGAAGGTTCCAGGCGCCATAGAACCCAGGTCAGACAACCCATGGGGAGCACCAGTGCCTGTAGCCCCACACCTGTTCCACACAGGAAGACTGGATGGTTCCCTCGCCCCCCACCCAGCCCTTGCCATCCCCCTCCTCCCCCTCCTCCTCCTCAGCACAGAGCCATGGCTGCTACGAGGGTCAGGCTTGGGCTCACCCAGGCCCCAGGGTCCCACATCATTCTGTCAGCTGATGCAGGCGCCAGGGGGACTGCAGAGGCGCAACCTGAGGCTTCAGCACGGCCCAAGTGGACAGCTCCGGGTGGGGGCAGGACTAGGTTTAGGTCTTAGTTTCTGCCACCTACAGGGTGGGGCCTACAGGGGAAGGGACGGGACTGCAAAGGTGAGGGTGCAGGGACCCAGGGCAAGCTTGAGCAGGCGGCACCCACAAGCCCCACACCACCCAGTGTTGAGGCCCGGCCACTCCTGCAGGTTGCCCCAGGACAGGACAGGTCAGACGGACACATGCATGCAGCAAAGCTGCGCACCACATCTGAACCTGAGACGCGGCACACAGGACACCCCAGGAGCCGCTCTCTGGGGCCTTCGTGGGTGCTCACAGGCGACTGGCCCAGAGCTCGTGGTCCAGACGCAAGTAGCTGCAGGCAGAGTAGCCCCGGGGGTCCTGCTGCAGGGCCCTCAATGGTGACCCAGTGAGCCTTCCCATGGGCTGTACTCAGAGCCCAGCGGCAGCGGAAGCCAGGGGCCGATGCACACTGCCCCAGCATGGAGGAGCCCGGGGGTGTGGCTGGGTGGAGGAAGTCATGCTCAGATGGAGCACGTCCGACTCCAGTCCTGGTCCTGCTCACCCTCATGCTGCCCTGTCAGTGGATGGCCCAGCGCCCACACGGCCAGTGCCACAGGCAGCCGGAGGGCTCCAGAGGAGCGCCCCAGCCTTCAGGGCAACAGTACCCCCATCCCACGACAGTGTTCAAACAGGCCAGATTCAATGACAGGGCACTCAGCCCACCAAGGCAAGTGGCGCAGGCCCCATTAGTGCCCCAGTCCAATGCTGACAGTGAGAGGGCCACCTCCAGCCATCCATCCACTCAAGGTGTCACCCGTATCTGCCATGCTTGGGGCTAGGGGTCAAATGAGAGGATCCCACAGAGGGGCACTGGCCAGCATCAATGTCAGAAACACAGATCTTTACCCCTAAAACCCAGGCCTCAGTGACAAAAAGCTGAGGACCCCAGGAACAGCTCAAGGGTCAGCTCAGATGTCCCAGCTGCCACTGAGGAAGAAAGCAGTTGGGGTACCCTGCTTCTTCCCTCTGGGCCAGGGCGCTCGGCAACAGATGTCCCTAATTCAGCCCCCTGAAGTTACATGAAAGTCCAGAGCCTGGAGACGTCTGCTGGTGTTGAAAGAACAGTATGAGCTTCCAGGGAGGCAGCAGCACTGTGGTCCCCGACACCAGCACCAGGACCCTTGGTGCAGCACCACCTGTGACTCACCTCTGAGTAACTGGGCTGATGGAGCCAGCCAGCCTGGGCATGGCCAGGGCTTGCCGGCCTCAGGGCAGTCTCTGCATCCGTCCTGGCAATGCCACAGTCTACGGTCTACCCAGAGCTGGCACAGCGCGAGCCCCAACACATGGCAGTCCCAGGAATCACAGACATGAAGCAAGAGCGCCCATAGCTGCCCACTCACAGCAAGCAGAAAGCAGGCCTGGAGGGTGTGAGGCCACCTTGCAAGAGCGCAGAGACACCTCTGGCGACCCAGGGACTGGAGAGACCCTGCAGGCGGCAGGGTTGTGCCTGAGGGACTATATCAGCCTGGCACCCAGGAGCTGGGCACAGTTGCTCCCCACCCTCTCTCCACTTGCTGCCCACCACCAACAGCCCTAGGAGATCCTACCTGCAGGGCAGGGCAGTTGCCCCATGTGTCCTCACCACTCCCATGATCTCAGGCACAAGGGTGCATGGCCACAGCGCCAGGCCCTGCTCGGCCCTGGGCCAGGGCAGTCCCCTGTGCACCCCTAGGCCAATTTACGGGAGGAAAGCGAGGCAGGGAGAACACGACTCCTGGGCTGGAGTCTGGCTCCCGCCACCGGCCCGACGAACTCCGAGATGTCTGAAACCTGGGCCTGCTGGACACAGGTGCCTCTGGGGCCTAGGCTGCCTCACACCCTGATGGCACAGATGCCAGTGCCTGGGATAAGCAGGGCCAGGCCCAAAACTCCACCACCCAGGAAGAAGGCACTGCAGGGCAGGTGGGGGGCCCTGAAAACACAAAGCAGAAACAGCTGGGCCAGCAGGAGCTGGGTGGTCCAGGAAGCCCCAGCACTGGGCCATAGGTTCTGCCCTGCCCAGGATAACGGTGGAGCCCTCGCAGGCGGGCCCCTGCCCTGGGGCCTTGAACGGGGTCTCTGGCCCCAGGACTGCTCCAACCTTGCAGGCCAGGCAGGCAATGGCCAGAACAAGACGGGACTTTGCCAGCCACACAGAAAGAAAAGGCACAAGTTCATGCCTACGGAGCCCACAGCCACCCCTAGCCAGGGCTTTCCGGGAACAGGTGCTATGGGCGAGAGACCCCTGCCCAGGTGAGCCCCACCAGGCCACTGTGCAGACAAGTCACCCTGCTGCAGTATCATGCATCCAGGGCTGTCTCTGGGACATGGCACTGTCACCCCAGCCCTCATGCTGCTCCACAGCCCCCACCCCCCACAGCTGGGTCAGTGCCCAGGCCACATTCCTGACCAGGCAGCTCCCCACCAGCCACCCCAAGCCCTGCTGACGTGAGCCACCCGCGCCTGACTGGCTAACCACACACTGGCAGCTGCTGCGCCCTCCCACTTCTTCCCACAGGCCAGGAGGGCCAGCCCTACAGGGGGACCCTCAGCCCAGCGTGGGCCCTGCAGGGATGGCCGCCTGTGAACGACTCAGGCACAGGCTCAGGCACAGGCGCTACCACCCCAGAGAGCTTGAGACACCCATTCCACCCCCATCCTTACTGGGCCCTGTTCCCCAGCCACCCCAAACCTCCAAGAGCCAGAACTGTTTGTCCAGACCTGGCCAGACCCACAGGAAGGGCAGTTCTGTCCTCCCAGGCCAACATCCCTAGGTCATAGGACAACCCAGGGGGCTTTGTGCTACAAGGTAGTGCTGGCACCACCCTTGGTGATGAGGAACCCAGGCCCAACCTGGGTCAGGAAAGGCCAGCAGCTAGTGGCCAGGGCTGTGGCTGCAACAGCTGGGCCTGATGCCCTCCCATGGGTGGGGCTGCTCCTGAGGTCAGGCTTGGAACACTGGCTCTCACAAAAGGCAGAACAAGGCCTGGCACCAACCCTGCTCTGTCCCCTGCCTCAGCCCCTACCCAGCCTCCATCCCATCTGAAGCCTCGGCAGCCCCAGCCTGTAGTACCTCAAGCAGAGATAGCTCCAAGGCCTCCTCTCTGGATCTGGCCAGCCACTGGTGCCACCTCAGAGAAAGCCAAACCCTTCAGGGTATCCCCCCAAGAACCACCAGGTTACCATGACTCTGGTCTACCTGTCCCATGAGTCCCATCTCCCCTGCCTTCCCCTGTCCCACTATGCCAATGCTCCACACAAACTGTCTCATAAGTCCCTCCAAAGGGGACAGGGATGTCAAGGCCCTTCAGTCTGGCAGCCCAGCTGAGCACCTCTGTGCTTGTGGCACCGCCAGGTGAGTGGGAGAGTAGCCCTGTCCACATCCCCAGTAGTCCAGGAGCAGGGAGGGGCCCTGCCCGCTACCTGTTCACACAAGGTGTCAGACACCTTAGGCTGCAGGGGCTGAGGCCTCCGCAGGCAGGGGAGAATGGTGCCCAGGTCATTCACCAACAGAGTCGAGGCCAAGTGGCCTACCGGAGGCCACACTCCTGAGGACCTCCCTGGGCAGGCCTCAATGTCAGAAGCATACCCCAGCCACTGCAGCTCCTACCTCATCACCCATCCCAGCACAGACAGACAGCTATTGGTCAGGGATAACAGTGGAACCCTCACAGATGGCCCCTATCCAGGACTTTAAACTGGGTCTATGGGCCCAGAGGTCTCCTGGAGCTACCAAGTGTCATTCAGGGTACACCAGGGGCCACTGTGGAGCTCACAGGAGAGAAACCTGGGCACATGGGAGGTGACAGCAACCATCACGAGGCCAGCCCAGAGCAAGGTCAAATGCCATCGCCAAGGGACAGGAACAACTCTCGGGGCCAAGGCCCCTACAGCTGAAGATGTATAGTAGGGGCAGCCACCCCGGCGGGCAGTGGGGTTGCACGTCACCTGGATGGACTCCCAGTGGCCCAGCCCCTCCCTCCCAGGAGGGAGGGGCACCAGCAGACCATCCCCCAGACACCTAAGCAGCAGCTTCATCTGGGAAGACCTGAGAAGGGGGATGCAGATAAGGTTGGGGAAGCTGAAATGCCCTAGGTTCACAGACACTGGGCAGGTGAGAGCTGGGGCCACCACATGCGGACCCCACCGCTGTCCAGTGGCCACACTACAAGCAGGTCCCACACAAGAAATCCCAGGGCAAAACACACTTGAGGTGGCTGTGGACACAGGACCAGCCCATGACAGCCACGAAGGTTGTCTGGCAGAGGTCCTGTCTGCCTCTGGGACAAAAGGAAGACAAGGGACACAGCCACCAGGCCACACCACAACGGGAAGATGGGCATGCGTGTGCTGGGTAACTGCCAGGATTCGAAAGGGCATCACTGCCCACAGCTGCTCAGGCTGGTTTCCACACCACACACCTTGGTGACACCAGTTATCAGCACTCAGGTTGGCAGCCTCCTGAATGAACTCAGACTCGAGGACAGATGAGACTCCCTCTACCATCATTGCCCACCCAGGGCTCTGCAAGTAACATCTTATTGCTACAATAGTTAGATCGCTGCCTCCTGCGTTCTGCTGCCCGGAGTACTTCCTTCACCACATTACTCCTGCTTCCCAGGACGCTGAGCATCAGCTGCCAACACCTTCCCCTTACCCCAGCCCCACACGGCGCCCCAGGTCAGCCTGCCTCGCAGGATGATGGGCCAGACAGACGTCTACCTGCCTCTGCCTCAGTTACATCACAGCCCAGGCTGGCCCACTTTCTTCCCAGAGGCTGCCTCCCCCCTCTGCCTCCTGGCACCCTGGGTACTTGTGAAGCCCCCACCCGCACCGCGCCAGCAGTCTCATGCTCTCCCAGGCCTGCCTGGCTCTGAGGAACTTCTCCCATAGGAAAGAGAAGTGCTCTGTGGCTATGAGACCTCTGGGCTGGTGAGACAGGCTGGTCCTAGGAGAAGAAAGAAAATGGCTGAGTCCCAGCCTCCGACAAAGAGGGCTGTGGATGTATTGGGCTGACCAGGCGAGGGGGCTAGCCCAGACCAGGCTGGTGGCCAGGCGCAAGGGTCGTGGCATTCATGGCTGGCGGCGGACTGGGCCCCCAGTGGCACCTGACCCAGCCCAGGACAGGCGGCCGGATCAGTCCAGAAACCCCTCCCTGGAGGCCCAGGAGGATCAGGAGCCAGGCCGGTGCCAGCGGTCACCCTCTCCCTCCCCTAGGGAGCACAGTGTCGCAGCCCTCGGGTTCAGGTAGCGAGAGAGGCGCTGTCCAGACGTGCACAGTCCTGCGCTCTCACCGCCGCGGAGGGGAGTTGGGCCTGGGGCGGCTCAGGCCGGGCCGCGGGCGGGGGTCACGGCGGGCGCAGCTGCTCGGGCGCAGCCCATTAGCGGCCGGCTGCAGGGACAGCAGATGGGCCCGGCCCCCGCCTTCGCGGCACAATGGCCCCGCGCTCGCGCGCGCACAATGCGACCGCCGCACCTGCAACGGGCCCGGCGGTACAACCCGGCTGTACGCACCGGGCCGCGCCGCGTGTCCTTGGGCCGCGCCCGGGCGCCGCCCGCAGCCTGCGGGGCTCCACCGGGCCCGGGACGCGCGGGCCGAGCTATTGTTCGCGGTCGCCGGGCCACGCCGGGCCCGGCCTGCAGCATCGCGGCTCGCGGCCCGCGGCCTCCCGCCCCACCAGCCCCGCCCGATCCTGCGCCCCCGCTCCAGACCCCACGCCCGCGCACGCACCTGTCTGCCCCTTGCCCAGCGTCTTCTCCAGCCGGTAGGGCCCCACATACTGCGCGTGCTGCGCCCCGCCGCCGTCCTTCCCCGTCGATGTCATCGCTCCCGGGCCCCGCGCCGGCGAGTGGGCGCCCGCGCGGGCTGGGAGGGGCGGGCGGCCGTGCGTCTGCGTCCACCGAGCGCCGTCCGCGCTGACCGGGCCGGCGGCGCCCCCGAGCGGACCGCGCTGCTCCGCACCCCCGCCGCGCCCCGCCGCCCCCCGTGCGATGGCGATGCGCTCGTCCGAGGCCGGTCCGAGACGATGCCTCCGCCTCGTCGAGAGGACAGGGCGGGCGGGGGCACTAGGGTTCCGCCAATGCTGCTGCCGACGCCGACGCCGAGGCCCGCGCCCCGCGCCCCGCGCCCCCCGCGCACGCCTGTCCTCGGCAGCGCTGGGGAGCCGAGCTCAGCCGAGCAGCCGAGCCGAGTCGAGCCGCACCACCGACCCGAGCCCAGCCGAGCAGCCGAGCTCAGCCGAACACCCGAACACCCGAGTCTAGCCGAGCACAGCCGAACAATCGAGCCCAACCTAGTCGACCAGCCGAGCAAAACCGAGCGTGTGCTAGCACTGCGGGTTGCAGCAACAGCGGCAAGCGGTGCCTGCACCAACCAATCAGAGTCTGCCCTCCGTCTGCACCGCCCACAGCTCCTCTGCTAGCCTCTCACCTAGCGAGCCCTGCAGATGCAAGGCTAGGGCGGGACCCTCTGGAGTGGCCCACAAGGCTAGGCGGTGCGAATGGCTACCTCTACGGCTTGGAAGGGGTTTCAGTGTGGCTAGGGTAATGCACGTATGCTGTGGACTACAGGTTTGGACAGTGTTGCATGTAGGATGAGGGCCGCAGTTCCATTAGGGTTTTGACGTGGGGTAAGGAGCCCACAGGCAGGCTGAGATGCTGCACAGGGTTAGGGTGCAATGGGATGGGGTGCTGGGTGAAGGTCAGGTTGCTTCGCGCTGCAGTGCCCAGCTGTGGCCTTGGCCCTCTCCGTGTGTTCCTGGAAGCCGTCCCCCAGCACTGCACCTCTTCTCACAGGAGGAAGACAGCATTTCCTGGCTATACAAATGAAGTGGCACAGCAGGGCCAAGGAACTCTCTCCGTCACACCTCAGCCTTGGCACCTCCCATGTCTCTGCTGCAAACCTTTCCTCCTTCACACTGGGCCTGGTCCGGCGATGGAGACACCCAAAATCCAGAGAAGCATCCGGAAGATAGGTGGACCTCAGGCCCATCTGCAGAGGCAGCCAGACCTAGAGCATCCCTATGTTTCTGGCAGAGAAGCACTTGAGTTTCCTTAATATGGCACTGCAGAGGGTGATGGGTAGGAGTGGCAAGGAGAAATCAGGCCCTACACATCCGGGTCCCTGCCCATGGGTCCCTAGGAAAGCTGTAGTGGTCAGTGTGGCATGAGGCGGTAACGAACCCCAGGTGCTGAGAGTTCACCTGCAGCCTTGCTGCACCATCGCCCTGCCCATGCCTAGCTGTTGCCACTCCTACAGTCCTGGGGTGCAGCTGCGCTTGGAAACTGCCCAGATCCTCCTGGGGCCCTGAGAAGAGCAGTGGACAGTGGAGTGCACCTTGGGCTGCTTGTGTTTCGGGCCCTCAGAGCGACAGTCCCCTCCTGCGTCCCTCTGGCAGCTAAATGCTGGGGCCTCAGGACTGGCACTTCCAGGCAGGTTCCTGGCAGGGTGGACAGTGTGTCATGGGCAGCCTCAGTAGAGGGGCAGTCCCAGACTGTTCTGACTTGCTTTAGCTGAATTTAAGGAGTGTGTGGAACTTCTATGGAGGAACTGTCCAGCAGGGAAGTTTGGCTGTAGGTAGGTCCAGCCAGGCCAAGAGTGTGCTGCACCCAAGGGTGTAGAGGTTCTGTAACCCAAGGAGGAGCTACAGGGAGCCCAGGGACCTACAACTGCCGACTGATGTCATATGGGTCACTAGCCTCCCCGCATGACACACATGGTTCTTGTATGCTCAGCAGCCGTTGGCCTGCTGCCTGTCCCAGCCTGGTCAGCAAACTTGTGCCCTCCCTGAAGGTGCAGTTCACCCCTGCCCCAAATCCCCAGGCTTTCCTTTCATCTCTCTGGCCACTAGTGCTCTCTGAGTCTGTGCAATCCATGCCCACTGAAGGGCTCAATCCAGGGCCTCATCAAACCCGGCAGGCACAGTGGTGTCTGCTCTCAGCCTTCTGCCTTGATCCAGTGACCTGTGCACAGGTCTCGACTGCTGGCGTCTCCCCAAGCTTAAGGATGGGGGGCCTGGTGTCCTGCACTTCTGTTCTGTTGTGTTCGATGCAAATTCTCTAGCTCTTCACCTTCGCAACAGCTACCACATCTCTCCTCCTCGGTGTTCATGGAGTCAAGTATACAGACCCCTTATGGCCAGGCTTTGGCCAACTGGTCCAGCCAGCCTGGTGCAGAGACACCCTGGAAGGGAAACCAAGACAGGTATAGCCACAGCTGCCAAAGCTCCTCAAGCCCTATCAGTCAGTCACACTGTAGGATCAGAGTTAGGAAGGGCCCTGCCCCTCAAAGAGTCCAGGCCAAGAAGCCTAGCTGGCCAGCTAACCCCTTTAAGAGTACTGGTGTGCTAGGTGACCATCACGACCCCAGTACCAAAACCAGACAGGCCAAGACAAGACAAGAAAATGAAACACCACTACATCTCATGAGCCTAGATGTAGACATTTTCAACATTGCAAATGGATTCCAGCAGCATGAGTAGTGATAAACAGCAGGGAAGAGATTTCCTTTCTCCCTCAAGGTGATGAGGAAACCGCAGAGCCTAGCTTGAAGACTGCAGTGCCAAGACAGTGCCTTGATGCCCCCTGGGAGTAAATGAGACGGCCCACTGCCCTCTGTCTTAGTTACTTTTCTCTCGTTGCTGAGACAAATAACGGACACACAGGCTTAGGGGAGGAAAGGTTTATTTAGCTCACAGTTACTGGAGATTTCAAGACACTGCCTCGCTTTATCGGGACTGGAGGAGAGCCTGGGGCACTGCGTGTCCAGAATGATTCACTCCATTACTTCCAAGAGACTGCTGCCTGGGGAGGCGGGGCGGGCGGCTCTGACAACACGTGCTGTCAGTTTAACAGTTTGTGCCTCTCTTGGCCATGCCCCCTCAAGCCCCACCCCAGTCCTTTGGCCCCAGCCCTCAAGCATCTAGCTTGCCAGCCCCATGATTTACAGGAGGCTTTGAGGGGATACTAGGTACAAGCCATAACACCTTCCCTGTGTGAACAGTATGTTAGAGGACACAGTCATGTAATTAGAAAGGAAAGCACAAGTCACACCAGTGACAGGCAAAGATTTAAATATGCTTGGTTTGCAGGTAACTTCAGTCCTCTGGGAGGCTGGGGCTGGAAGATGGAAAGTTTAGGCACAACTTGGGTAATTTAATGACTTCATGATCCTGTCTCAAAGTTTTAAAAAAGTGTTGGGGTGTTGCAGGGCATGAAAGTCTCAGGGCTGATCCGTGGTTCAACGGCAACAACAAAAGCTGTATCAATTTACCAGCCACAGGTTACAAGTCTCCCCCAAAAATCAGTTGTTCCTTTTTACCAGCGATGATGAAATTATAAAAGCAATTCCATTTTTAAGTACAATTGTAAAAACACTGAATACTCAAAAGAAGATTTTATGAAATCTGCCTAAGATCTATACACAGAAAACTGTACAATATCACTTAGAAAGATACTAAGACAATAAAATAGTGAGTTGCACTTTTACCCTGGATTCCTAAGTACAATATTGTTCAGCAGTTGTCTCTGAACATATGGAGTGAGTAGTCTCAATCAGAACCACAGCTAAAGGGCTGGGGAGATAGCTCAGGGGCACAAGTGCCTGCCTGGCAAGTGCAAGGTCCTGAGTTCAATCCCCGGTTCTACAGAAAAAGATCGACAGGTTTATTTTAAGATTTATAAGTAACTACAACACACCTGGTAATGGCTGAACAGTTCTAACAAATAAGTTAGTAGGCCCAAGCTGTCATAATCCAAGTCTTTTGGGGAAGATACAGAAATGAAAGCAGTATGGTATTGGTTTAAAGATAGACATAGATCAAAGAATGAAATTAGAGACTTAGAAATAAGTTCTCATTGCTGTTGTAGTTGTTGTCATTTTGAGTCAGAGTCTCACCATATCGCCCAGGCTGGCCTCCAGGAACTCTCAGGACCTCGTGTCTCAGCCCTCCCAAGTGCTGGGATTACAGGTGTGTACCACCACACCCCGCTTTAGAAATAGAAACTTACATAATTTTCGATGCTGGGCATTGAGCCCAGGGCCCTGGTGCTGAGCTACATCCCAGCCTTTTTTATTTTTTTATTTTGAGACAGGTTCTTGTCAAGTTGCTAGCTGTTTAGCTGGGCTCAACCTCTCAGTCTTCTTGCCTCAGCCTCCCAGAGTGCTCTGGTTACTTGGGTGCTGCCACACTTGGCCGGCAGCAAGTTTTCAGTGGGATGCTAAAGTAATCCAACAAAAAAAAAAAAAAAAAAGAAATTTCAACAAACGATGCTGAAACGATTCAGCACTCCATATGTAAGGAGAGCGCCTCACCCTATACACAGATGTTAAGCAATTAGCTAGCTAACGCTGGTAAGTGCTAACTAGAAGTGATTTATAGGCCCTAGAATTACACATTTAAAACTTCTAGAAGAAAGCATAGGCAAAAGTCTTTGCATGCTTGGATTAAGCAAAGATTTCTTGGCCAAGTTACAAAAGAACATAAACCATAAAGTGAAAGAAAAATAGTAAATTGGTCTTAATCATGAATAACATGTTTCGAAAGACAGCAAAATGAAAAGCCGCAAATTGAGATAAAATACTTGCAAAATTTTATCTCTGGTAGGAGACCTAGGTCATGTAGAGCGTCTCTCCTGTCATTCCACAGACACCAGGACAAGGAGAGAACAAAGGAGCACAGCCTAGGCCCTGCCATGGCCACGGGGTAGCGTGAGTATGGGGCCGTGACTGGACTGCCCACTCCAAATGCTCTTCAGTGCATTGCATTTTTTAGATATTATGGCCGGCTCAGCCTGCCCTGGGGTTTGGGGCTGGCACAGCATGTGGTGCCAGGGATGGAACCGTGGGCCCTGTGGTTGCCTAAGCTTGCCTAAGCTTGCCTAAGCAGGTGCTTTAGACTGCTGAGCTCTCTTGCATGCCCTGGTTTATTGCATTTTGCCATGATTAAAAAAATTTGAAAAACAGGCCATAGAAAAGATAATAATCACATTTGTTAATTGAGAAAACTTTTTATTTTAAAATGATAAACAAAGCCGGGCGTGGTGGCTCAAGCCTGTAATCCCAGCACTTTGGGAGGCTGAGGCAGGAGGATTGGTGTGAGTTCGAGGCCAGCCTGGGCTACAAAAGTGAGCTCAAGGCCAGCCTGAACTGCATAGCGAGATCCTGTCTCAAAAAGACAAAATAAATAAATAAATAAATAAATAAAATGATAAACAGATATATAAGATATATAGGAAACCCTTGTGCTTTAATTTTGCTTTTTAACATATAAACAAAAATGTAATCTCAATTGCAACACAAAGCAGAAATCAGAGAAAAGAGTAATTATTACCAGTAGATGGCAATAATTGATAATAATACCACCTCCTAAATATCCATGAAAACTTTGAAGAACTGCTTGACTAGGTACTCTGAGCAAACGCCAGAGATTATTTGGTTTTTAAATTTCAACTAAACTATTTTGAACTTCAGATTTGTCAGCCGCTCCCTTCTCATTCCACTTGCTCACTCTTAAAAGTAGGGCATTAGCACTACACATGGCTTCAAAGTGAATCCTGAGGGATTTGACTGAACATGGGAGATACAAAAGTTCCATGTTTTAGCCGGGCGTGGTGGCTCATGCCTGTAATCCCAGAATTTGGGAGGCTGAGACAGGAGGATCGGTGTGAGTTCGAGACCAGTCTGGGCTATAAAAGTGATCTCAAGGCCAGCCTGAACTGCATAGTGAGACCCTGTCTCAAAAAGACAAAAAAAAAAAAAAAAAAAAGTTCCATGTTTTGTTATACAGGTCTTGCTTTAGCTTACCCTTAACCACCCAGCAGAAAAGTTTAACCATGAGACATAAAACATAAAACTAGATTAGTATGCTGAGTTGTAAAAGGCTTAAGTCAACAGCTTCTGATATTGCCAGTCCTGCCAATAATCCATTGCAATTATAGAATACTGGACTATGTATACAACTACTTTCTCTTAGAAGAAATTTTTTGTGCTGTCTTAGTTTTCTCTCGTTGGCTGGGACAAATACCCGACAGCCAAAATGAAGGAAGGAAGGGTTTATTTAGCTCACAGTTACTGGAGATTTCAGTTCATACTCAGCTGGATCTAAGGCAGAGAGGCAGCAGTTCATGGCAGTGGAACAGCAACAAAACGGTGACAGAGGCAGCAGAGCAACAGCATGAGTCTCTCTCTCTTTCTCTCTTTAATTTACATCTCTCTCTTTAAATTACGTCAGGCTCTCTGCCTTAGCCTATCCACCTCAAGCCACACCTATAATTCCCAGACTGATAATCTCATCAATACTAAAGCACATAATCCCAGTGACTCATGAGTCAAGTCTCAATCTATTGAAGTCCCACCCCATGATTGATGAGGCTTTGAGGGGACAACTAGACATAAACCATAACATGTAGCAACATTGATTAGAAAAATTATCATGTCTACCCTGTGCTCTCTACAATTACTATGAGGACAACAATATGGATTGTATCAATTATTGTGCATATACTACTAACATACTTAAAAAAAAAAAAGTAGGGCTTTGATTTCTTTCCATCTGTGCTCGCTGGGACAAGGGACACTCAGGGAGCCAAGATCTCAACAGCGAGGGCCCCCAAGACATGTGGTACTTGTATAGCATTAATCCCCTCCTTGGGCCACAACCCTGTGCCCACAGATGCACGCACACATGCACCCTGCACAGAGTTAGCTGGAGTGGAGGGCAGGCTACAGGCATGAGCCCCGCCAGGAAGGCAGCTTGGAACTTCAGTAACCTTGGATGCTGCAGCCAGCAAGGCCCTGCAAGTGAGGGGCCTGCATGTTTTCCCTGCTAGCTCCTGGGGACAAGCCAGAGGAACTGGTACAGAAAGACTGTCCAAGGCTGAGCAGGTCAGCATGGGGCCTGCCAGCTGACGGTGGCAGTTTATCGAGATGCAATGATGTCTGCACTCTGTGAGTTGTGGCTTGATATTCTGTGGCTTCATCAAGTGTATGTCTGTGTATGTCATTGCTGAACACCACAGCTTTGAGGCCACGGAGAGTCCCAGACATGTAACTGCCCCACCTCCCGCCCTGTCCACTATCCATAACAAGACCTTGTATTGATGGCTTTAATTTCGTTTTATTATTATGACTGTTTGTTTTTCAGATTTGGGAGAAGTGCACCCAGCACTCTCAAGCCCCGGGGCTGCCAACGACGAAGTGTCTCCTCCGGAGGGAGGCAGAGAGGCTGCCCCTCATCGTGCGTGTGTTAATCATGACACTTCACCCGGCTCGAGGGAGTGGGCTCAGACTTCTTCAGACTTCACTGTTGCTCTGCTAGGGGACCTGCTCCTCTATTCTCAACACCTTCATGGACGGCAGGTTTCCATTTCTGCCAAGTCAGTGTTGCCACAATGTCTATGCTCGTGAAGGGTCATTAATCTTGGTAGTCCCTAACCCCTCCCATACTGTGGTCCTCCTGTGGTTCTGTCCTGACCCACTTCTCCAGTGATGCCTGAGGGTGGAGTGCCTGTTGTCATGGTTACCAGGCCAGCAGCCTGGTTCCATCGCTCATGCACATAGCTCCCCAGAGAAGCCACAGGGACCCAGGCTCTCCACACCTTCCCCAGAGCCTGTCCTCACGCCTCCAGCCCTAGGTCACAGTGGCATGGGGCAGCAGATGGATGCTCCCTAAGAAGGACCAACAAGTGTCACTTGCCCCAGTGTGGCTCAGGCTTAGCCCTTTTCTGCTCACCTGTAGGTGAAACATGCATGGCCCGGAGCAGTTACTGGCCCACTGTAAAGTGTCAGAGGCCCCTCTTGAATAAGCACCCCTGCAGATAGGCCACGCCTGGCCCCATGAAGGCTACCCTTTCCCAAGGCAGCTGGCTGCAAGCACCCTGCTCCTAGACTCCAGCCCAGGTGGGCTGGCCCCACCCATGCTCCCTAGCAGTCCCTCTTCCTCTTCCTCTGGGTGGTGTCTTTCAGGTGTGGCAGACCCCGCAGGACAGTCAGAGGTCCCCAACCCTTGTGGGTCCCAGGCTGCCCCCAGCCCGACTTCCAGGCAGGGCTAGGGAGCCACTCCTTGCCGATCCGGCTATCATCCCTCTCCCCTCCTGGCACCTGTGGTCCCTGTCTCAGCGCCTTCGTGGCTCCTGGCACCTCATGCTGCCCAGGGGGCCGCTCTGGGTCTCTGACCACCTCTCAGGAATCCTTGGGGAAGAGACCAGCCTGACCCTGTTCTGTTCAACAAACTCAGCCGAGTTCCCACCCTCTCGCCAGTCTGCTTGGACCTGCTGCAAATGGGCCGAGCGAGCGTAGCTCTGGAGCCAGGGAGACGAGACCTCTCAGAAGGAAGACAGACCCACAGACCATGGCTGGGGCACTGGAGACCACTGTGGCCCTGCTCTGTCCTGCCTAGGAGCTGCTCGCTGTCAGCTCCAAGCTTGTGCAGAGACCCTCAGCCTGACCTGGGCATGCCTATCCTTGGAATTGAGTCTGTAAGTGGACAAGTAAGGTACAATGAGGTCATAGGGGTCTTGGTCCATTTAGCTGGGTCCTTATAAGAGAGATCAGGACATGGATGCACAGAGACAGCCACGGGGGACTCGGGGAAGAGACCCCACCTGCAGGCCACAGAGCGAGGCCTGGGGAGGAGCTAGCCCAGCAGCACCGGGCACCTGCACTAAGACTTTGGCTCTGATGGCAATGACAGGTGTCTGCTGCTGGAGTGCCCAGCTGTGCGCACATTTGTCCTCCCCGCCCTCTCCCGCCCCTCACCTGGCCTGCTTGTGCTGCTGTCAGCCTGGGCGTACACCCCTCACAGGGCCAGGGCTAGAAGGATGCTGTCCCCAGGCCCTGTCATCCCTGGCCTCCCCTCCCTTGGACAGGTGGCCCCTGGAGCAGGCATCAGTGCTGGGTGTGGCCTCGTGAGCTGTGGCACACAGGGTGTGTAGAAGCTGGTGGGGGCCACACAGCTGCCATGGGGGCTCCTGTGCGGCTAGGACTTGCCATGGCTCTTCTCTACTTCCTGTGAGCTTTGGGCCAGCTTGTTCTGCCTCCCTGCCCCACTGGCCGGATAGCTGATGCTGTGATTTTTCCTGTGCCTGAGCTGGCCTCACACCGAGGACCATTGGTCACATCTGCTGTTCCTGAGCCTGGCAAGGCCAAGCAGACAGGATAGGGCTAGTGTCTGCACAAGTGGGTCAGGAGCTCCGCTGCACTGTAGTAATAGGAAATGAACTCACCACCTCACGCTTGCTAGGCAGGCTCTGTGCCACTGCGCTGTATCCCGGCCCTACCAGCTATACTGTGAATGGCAGGTGCAGGGAGCCAGGCCAGCGGAGCTGCAGTAACTCTCCGAGCAGGGGTGCAGCCGCCTCCTCGCCTTCCCCTGGTGCTGTCACCTGTTGGAGGGGCTAGCCCTACGGTTTCAGAGTGAGTTTCACCTGCTGTCCAGCCTTAATGCCCACCTCTGCCTCCATGCCCATAAAGCAGGTCAGTTCTGAAGGGGATTCCAGGCCTAGCAGCTGGGTAAGGATTAGGAAGCTGAGCCTCAGTGCACTTGGGTCATTGTGCAGTTCTCATCGGCCGACTGAAACCACGCTTTCTTCCAAGCCCTGATCCTGAAAAGCAGGCTTCCTTCAAACCAGAGTTCCTGGTCATCGAGACAGGCCAGGCCTAGACCATCCGTCGTGACTCAGGCCTCAGTCTGACTAGCCGTCCATCCTAGAACGGGATAGAGGGCCAGGCCACCTGCGTGTGCTGGTGCAGGTCGGGGAGGTATCCCCGAGTGCCTGGCGCTCTCGGCATAGCCATGCTGCAGGGCATCCAGGCCTGGGGAGCACACATCTGACGGAGGAGACTCTGGCCTGTGCCAGAATACAGAGATGGGTCATCCTACCCATGAGATTGAGCACCAGGTCTCTGGGGGACGAGGCTGGAACCCCGCGCAGCTCCAGGAGAGGTTTCACTGTGTGGAGACAAGTTCCACACATAGGAACTGGCGAGGCCCCCACTCCCTGGAGTGTCCTGCAGCTGACGCAGAGCTGGAGCGCGGGTGTAGCTGGGGGGTTGGCACAAGCCTGGCACCTGGAGGTACATCTCCAGGCCTCCCTGGGAGCTGAGGGAGACCCTGGCCTGGTAGATCCTGAGCTCCCCTCCTACCCAGACCCATCAGGCCAAGGTGGAGCCTTGCCCAAGGGCAGGACCACAGGGTGGGGTTGGTCCCTGGCGAAGCCCCTCTCCCTGCCTTTCTGCAGTGAGTTGCAGTTCTGTGTGTCTGGAGATCTGTGCTCTTTGTCCTGGGCCCAGAGAGGATAGGGATGAACTGGGTCAGGCTCTCGTTGGTACTGAGCCCCCCATCCTGGACCGACTGCAGCGAGGTGAGCCCGGGGTCCACAGGACTTGGGTCAGGATGCAGAGACCCTTGAAGAGCTTGTGGGGACCACTGGGGGAGCCCACACTCTCCTTTGGGGGCCTGGATGGGGTGCTAGGTCAGCCTGTCCCCTTTCTCTGCAAGGCTACCCTGCCCTGCCCATGGAGCCCCCGCAGCAGCCCCTCCAGAGGCTGCGGATGCCAGCAGGGGCTGCCTCTGGCCGAAGGTCTCCCCCTGGAGTGCTGGCTCCCACTCCCACCCTCTTGTCCTGTGAAAATTCAGAGCTCATCCATTCCAAACAAGGCAGCCAACCACCCTATCTGCAGATAGCTGTGCTGTAAGCAGGGCTCAGCGGGAAGCCCAGGGACACGTGGCTGTCGGGTACACGAGGAGCACTTCCTCAGTGTGAGTGCAGCTCGTGCGATATTCGAGGCATATTCAGACCCTTTATCTGACCTGACCGCTATGCCTAGGCCAGGAGTATGAGGGAAAGCTCTAACGCAGGCGCAGGTGAGGCTGGGCTGGGGGGCAGGCGGGGCAGAAGGCCGGACCCCGGAGATGGTGATGGTGGCATGGCCTTGTTCCGAGCCCCTGAGAGCCCTGTCCCCACTTTCCAGGACCGGGTTTGGTGATGGTGGCTCCACAGACTGACATCTGCCTGGGTGGGTCGCTGCCCTGTCCACCTTTCCCAGACCCAGGGATGGTCTTGTCCCAAAGCTTGGGCAGGGATCAGCAGGCTGACCTGCACTGTCTTGTCCTGCTGTGTCCACCAGGGACCCTGACCCTGGAGAGACCAGCATCTCCCTTCCAGCTCTTCAGAGGCCAGACTGAGGTCCTGGTGAGCAAAGAGGGGTCAGTAGCCAGGGTCACCTGGGTCTGTGGGATGGGCCCTGCTGGCCGCCACAGCTACCTCAGGCTCACCTTCTGCCTTTAGCTGGGCCCTGGGGCCAGCCTGACAGTGGACAGTGGCGGGAGGCTGACCTGGAAAAGGAAGCACCCAAAGAGCCTCAGACCACACACACACACACACACACACACACACACATCCCTGTCCTGAGGCCTTCCAGGTCCCCAGATTAAAGCACGCCAGGATGCTGGCCTCACCCCAAGGGTCCTCGCTCTCCACCCTGCAGTGTCCCCAGCTCCATGCCCAGCCTCCCGCTGCCCATGCGCTCTTGGGCAGTGATGCCCTGCACAGAGCGTCCTCGATCCTTTCCGCCTGTGCCCTCCTCTATGAGGCCCAGCACTGCTCCTGGGGGTTTTCCTATTCCAGCCCACACATGCCTCAGTCAGCCTACCCAGATGCCCCCACACACTTCTGAGCACTGCTCCCCTCCTTCAGGAGGCCCCAGATTCCCACTGGGCAGTGGCTGCAGGACTGGACCGGTGAGATCAGGCTGGCTTCTGGGCCTGAAAGTGCTCCCCAATTGGTAAGCCCCCCTTGCTCAGCCTGCCTTACTGCCCCCCTAACTCAGGCACCCTTGGTGCGCCGTGCTTTGTGGTTACGTTATCTCTGGACTCAACCCTGAGCAAGTCGCTGCTGCCTCCCACCTTGAGCATAAGACCCGCAGCACCATGGACAGGCACGTCGCTCTCTTCTGTGTGAGGCCTGAGAATGGCGCCTGCACACGCAGGCGTCTGGGTTTCCTCAAACGTGCCTCTGCAGGTCCCACTTTTCAAAGCAGCCCAGTCAGGAAAGTTTGTTCCCTGAGGTCCCAGAGACAGATGTGGGACTCACGGTCACACAGCACTCAGCAGCACAGGGCCGCTTGGGGAGAAGCCACAGTGGGAGGCACACTGTGTGTGTGTGTGTGTGTGTGTGTGTGTGTGTGTGTGTGTGTGTGTGTGGTGTCCAGGATCTGAAAGACACAGCACTCAGGCACATCTGGGCAGGCCCACGGGGCAACTGCTGGCTGGGTGAACAGGCTGAGGCTGACTCAGGCAGCAGGAGCCTAGAGGGTTGGGGCGGGGTGGAACTCAGGGCCTATCAGACAGGAGAGACACAGCCAGCTGCTGCCTCACCTCGGGATTTATCACGCCCCCACCTGCAGCACCTGGACTCCCACCCCTGGGTGGCTGTGGTCAGTTCTGCCACTAGCTTGCTGCCCTTGAATTCCAGGGCCACAAAGCCTGAGCGAGCGCAGTCTCATCCTTGGCCTCTTTTGCCTGAGGTGACACCAGAGGACGTCAGAAGCTGCCCCACAACATAGTTCTCGCTGACATCCATGCTCTGATCACAGAACCAGGTCGTAGCTCCCCTTCAGGATCCACCCCAGGTCAGAGTCATCTTTTAAATTGTGCTTACGTCCATGTAACATGCAGTCGCCATCTCAGGCACGTCCGAGTGCAGCGGGGACACAAGCTGTCCACACGGTGCAGCCAGTGCTGCTGTCACCCCCAGGGCTGCCTCATCTGCCCTGATACCTACCCCACCCTCCCAGCTGCTGGCCACAAACTGGAGGCTGGAGAGAAACCCTTCCCTTGGTGTGCCAGCACTCAGAAGTCTCACGGCGGTGCACAGCCCTTCTGCCCTTCCGGCTGTGATGGCAAAGCCCCTGTCAGCCCCACCTCGGCCTCGGCCTTCCCACGACCTCCTGCTCTGTCCGCATCTCTTATAAGGACACAGTCTCTGGATCTAGGACCATCATGATCCAGGATGACCACACCTTTACTTAACCCTCACAGACCATTGACTACACAGGTGCCTTTCACAGGACCTGGGGTTAGATATGGGTGGATATAGGGACCCCGTGCAGCATGCCACAACCCTCAGTCCATCAGGGTGTTTACAGGTTGAGAGGTCCAAGCTCCAAGGCCAGACCCAACTCGGACTGCACCCAAGGGCTTGCCAGTCCTTCCAGAAGGGAAGGGGACATGTGTGACCCAAGCGATCAGGGGCCTGGGGTGGACACCCCAGTGTCCTGCTCTTGGAGGTTCTCAGGTCACAGGCACTGTGAGGTCTTGCTTATCTTGGCTCAGCATGGTGGCTTTGCTGGAACCCGTCTCCAGAGAGAGGCAAGGCCAACCGGAGCCCAGCTCCTGGCAGCTTTTGGGGCAGGCAAGAGCTCACCCTGTACCCGGGAAGGTGTGGCAGCCAGGCAGGAAGGTGGTTCCAGGATCCCCACTGCTTGCAGGGAGGGACCCTGTCCCCTAGTCTTGTCCTCGCAGATCCTGTGTCTGACCCAGCAGGGACCATATGTGGGTACTATTGTCACAATCATCCTGGAACTGTCAGCCCCAAGATAGCACCCTGCTGCCCTAGACTCCAGTTAGTGCAGGCAGACCTGTACTGCCATGAGGACCAGGAGTAAGGGTGACAGGCTACCCTCCTTAGCAGACGAGTCAAGGCCCAGGCAGGAACTCTGCCGCCCCTGGGGCCTGTGGGTGGCACCCACAGGCTGGGACACAGAGTGTACCATGAGGGACAAAGGGAACAAAAGCAGCAGCCGGACACCGAGTCATCTCCCTGTTAGACCAGATGGGCAGGTGGTGCTTGGGAGCCAGGCTTTGTGCTGTGGGCCGGGGGACCAGGTGGGCCATCCATCAAACCAAGGTCCTCATTGGAATTCTAATCAGGAAGAGGCAGGGCTGTCCTGGGGCTACATGGCCCAGGGCCGGAAGGCCAGAGAGCCAGGCTGCGTCTCTCCTGGTCATCTTAGGGGGTGTGCTGGAATCCTACCCTCCACATGGCCATGAGTGCCACTCGGGACACTTACTCTTAGGTAGGGAGGAGGGTAGCCAGGCGCTGGACCCAGCCCCTCTCCAGTACCCCTAGGAGAGTGTTGGTGGGCATTGTCACCCTAACCTGCTTGGGACCTACAGTTCACTCTGCAGGAGCAGCAGGCCCATACTGCCCAGACGCCTGGCAGGGCAGGAGAAGCCACACTGTGCTTAGCTCATGCAGTCTACAGAGCAGCTGTTGGACCTTGGCAGAGAGCACATGCTGGGTACCAGTGGCACCCGTCAGTCACGGCCCTGAGCCCAGAGCACACAGGGCTGTCCTCAGCACCCTGTGCATTTCAGGGCCCCAGTGTGCTGTTCTGTGACGCAAAAACCACTCCCACCTGTGCTTTAGACACAGGGAAATGGTAACTCATGCAGGTCGAGACCCACGACAGCCATGTCTACACTGGGTCCCTGGATCCAGCCACACGTGGACACCAGAGCCTCCAGGACAGGAGCAGGGTTCTACAGAGGCAGGGAAGGCTGAGGTAGTGCTTGGTCACAGTGGCTGGGTGGACCAGCCCCACTCCTGGGTGATGTCACCAAGTGGGATACAGCAGTGGACACCTGCCTGGGGTGGGTAAGGCCAGGGGAAGAGGAGTGGGACAATCTCTGGAAGCGGGAGAGGCAGAAGGGGGTCCTGGGAGTGAGAGCACTGGGACAGAGGATAACAGGGACAGGCAGGACAGAAGCAGGGAAGCAGAGTCCCGGCTGAGGTGCAAGGTGAGGGAGAGCCTGGCTGCTGGAAAATGAAGTGGGCCAAGCAGGCGCTGTGTGCAGTGTGGGGAGAACTGACCGGCCACGCTGCTGATCTGCCGCCGATGCATGGCCCCTGTCACCTCCACGCCTGGCTCCAGGGACGTGGCCCTCTTCCACACAGCCACCAGGCGGCACCTCAGGGCTTTCGCGGGGAGTTGGCTGGAGACCGGTCCTCCCAGTGCCAGCATCTGGGCCTGTTTGAACCAGGAGGACTGGCAGGAGGGAGAGACAGCCACTGCACCCCGAGGCCTGGCACTGGCCCAGGAGCCCCCATGGGCGTGGAGGGCCACAGCTACAGGACCAGAGCCCTGGGGAGCAGAGGGCCACTGCACCCCGAGGCCTGGCACTGGCCCAGGAGCCCCATGGGCGTGGAGGGCCACAGCTACAGGACCAGAGCCCTGAGGAGCAGAGGGCCACTGCACCCCGAGGCCTGGCACTGGCCCAGGAGCCCCATGGGCGTGGAGGGCCACAGCTACAGGACCAGAGCCCTGAGGAGCAGAGGGCCAGCTGGCTGCCCCTGGCCTGCTGGCCCCGGCAGCCAGTGAGGTGCCAGCGTGCTCCTTCAGGGTCGCAGGGACTCACCTAGGCTATTGCTGAGGTGCACACTTGCCATGTGTGAGCATTTGTAAGCCATGTCTCCATAAAGCTACAGGGAGGGGAAGAGGACAGAGGGGGAGAGCTGTGGCCAGGATCCTGCTGCCCAGGAGATGCAGAGAGCCATAGTATGGAGGTCTCCACAGGAAGTCCTAAGGAGGAGTGTCCAGGAACTCCCCAGGCTTCTCCTCCTCTTCTTCCTCCTAATACCAGGACCCTGAGGCAGCCTGCCCAGGGCTCCTCTAAGCACCGCGGGCCAGGTGTGCCCTGAGCCTAAACTGGTTCAGGTGTACCCTGGGGCCTCTGGGGGGTTAGCCCTTGGGAGTCTTTCCCGGCAACCAGAAAGCCCGAGGCAAAGGGTGCGCAGGGCCCAGGAATGACGCAGCCTGCTGGAGCCCAGCTTTTCTCAGCCACTGGCAACAGAGCTGCTGGCACCCACCCGTCCACCCCAGTCCACCCTCTGCAGCAACTTGGGGTCCCAGGGACTGTGAGCGGAGGGGTGCCAAGGCTCCGTGCGTGCACCAGCTCCCCACAGTGGTGGTCCGCATGATCACTGCAAACACAGAACTAAATAAGAAAGATCCAGGGCTGCATGACAGGGGCTCCCCACTGGAGGCCACCCTTCCCACGGAAGTTCCCATCTTTGGAACACAGAGTCAAGAACCCTGTGACACTCACTCCAAGATGCTGGGGTGAAAGGCGTCCACGGGGCTGAGAGCTGCATGCCAGACAAAGTCCACGCTGGGTTGAAATCCCTTGTGTGAAGCCCCATGGTTTTGTTTGCCCCTGGAGAAGAGGAGCCAAAGGACAAGCTCTGGTTTTAGCTTTCTGGGGACACCAGGATCACAGAGGAAGCCGTGGCAACATCTGTGGACCCAACTCTGGGCCAGACTCCAGGATTCTGGATGGATGGGAGGCCACGTGGCAGGCCACGTTGGTGCCCTGGAAGCAGGCACAGACACAACCTGCGATCACCAGTAGCACAAGATGTGCACATCCTCTCATCCAGAGGGCGATGTCCAAGGTCAGGGTGCCACAGGGCTGGGCTTGCCCAAAGGCTCTCACCCTGGAGAGAGCAGACTGTGCCTTCCCCCCATGTCCCCATGGACTCCTGGCTGCAAACAATTTTCCTACCCACGCCTTGCCGTTTTCTTCTCCTAACAATGTCTTGAAAGGAGCCAAAGTTACTAAATTTAATGAGGTACAATATTGTTTTCTATGATGGATTGGGCTGCTGTATCTAAGAAATCTTCCCTTAGCCCAAGTTACAAGATTTTCTTCTGTTTTCCTCAGGAAGCTTTATGTTCTTACATCTTACACATAAATCTAGAATTTTCAGTATAATGTCCAACATTGGCTCAGGCCCAGTGGTTCCTACACCATTTGTTAGAAAGATTGTCCTTTCCCTGACGAATTGCCTTGGCACTTCTGTTAAAAATTAATTAATCTGGAATTATTCAAAATAGTCACAAGGCAGAAGCAACCCACATGTCCTCCAGTGAGTGAGCAGCCCCCGTCCACCTCACCAAATGTCACACCCTGTCCTAGTCACCTCCTCGCCCCTCAGACCAAATGCCCCACACAAAGGCTTACTTTGCTCACAGTTTTCTTGGGGGTTTTGTTGATTTGGGGCACTAGGGGTCAAAGCCAGAACCTTGCACTTGCTGGGCAGGTGCTGAGCCCCTTGGCTCATGGTCTGTGGAGGTTTCTGTCCATAGTCAGCTGGCTCCAAGGCAGGGTGGCTCAGCAGAAGAGAAACAGCCCATGGTAGGCCGGAGCCAGCAGAAGCAGCAAGTGGCAGGGGACAAATGGCAGGCACAAACAATAGCAGCCCTCGGTCTGTCCCTTAAATCCTACCCCAGCTACCCACACCCAGGGAAGGGAGCCTTGATCCCAGTGTCGTGCCACGCATCAAATCCAGGGCCACACCCTTGATCCCAGCACCACACCCAGCACCACACACCCACGCAAGCCCATGGAAAAGTTCCACCCTGGACCACACGAGACTGTGAGGGGACAGCTACACACGAGCTGCACAGTGGCCTGAGGACAGGAATACTGGCATGTGCTGCAACACCAGAGAACCCTGAGGGCATCATGCTCAGGAGGTCAGCCAGGGGCGGGGCGAGCACAGTGGAAGGCCACTTAGTGGGGCTCGCCAGGCCACAGATCCACGGAGACAGAGCAGGTCGGGGACCAGGGCTGGGGACCAGGCCTGTGTCCAGTGGGCAGAGCTTGAGCTGCGACAATGAGAAAAGTCTGGAGGCCAGGGGTGCTGGCCGCACAGTGGACAGCCACACACCTTCCCCACAGTTTAACATGCATAAAAATTAATTAGCCATACGTGCGAGGATCTATTCTGAGCTTCCTATTCAGCTCCATCCATCTATATTTATCCTACGCTGACACGAATACCACAGTGGCCTGATTACTGTGACACTAATATGTCTTGAAATCAGATGGCATAACTCTTCAATTTTCTTCACTGCAGAGCTGCTTTGTACTTCTGGGGTCTATGAATTTAAGCATTTTTGCTAGTTCCTTAAAAAAAGAAATTGCTGAGGTTTTGATAGGCTTGTGTCGAATCTATGGATCAATTTGGTAAGAACTAACATCTGTAAAATGGTAAATCTTAACGTGAACACTACGTATTTTTCCATTTGTTTCTATATTCCCTAGTTTCTTGAAGAAATATTTGTAGTTTCAATATAAGATCAGATTTATTCCTGACATAATTTTTGGTATTTTATAAGTGATATTGTTCTTAATTTCTGAATATTTATTGCTATAGAAATACAATACTTTTCTTTAAAACTTCCCTTAAATTCCTACTTGCTGAGCACTGATTGGCTCCGATTGCTCTTTGCAACATCTTGTAGTATTTCCCACACACCCTACTGTCTCACCAAGAAAACCTTAGGCTCAAGGAAGCCTCCATCACTTGCCCACTGCTGAGGTGCAGAACCTGACAGGTGAAAGGCAGAGAGCTCCCTTCAGTCCTTGGCCTGTGACAGAACCGCTGGCCAAAGATTCTGGCAGGACATTCCCAATAATTGGTGCAATGCGTATTATTGTCCTCCTAGTACTTATTTAGAGCACAGGACGCAGACACGATACATTTTCTAATTGTTGACACACAAATTTCTTCTCACTGAACTAAGAGAAAGCAGTTGTAGACATAGTCCAATATTCCATAATTGTAGTGGGTTATTGGCAGAACTGGCAATGTCGGAAGCTGTTGACTTAATTATTGGGAATGCACTACTAAGGTGTTTTGAAACTGTCATGTTGTTATTTCTTATTAAAAGTAATAATAAAAAAATTTAAAAGGTTCTGGCAGAGCAGGGCTGCTCACATCAAGGAGGCTGGAAGCAGAGTAAAGGGGGGTGGGGTGCAGGCAGAGGTGCAGCCTTCCAGTGCTTCTGCCCTAGGGACCCACCCCCAGACCCAGACAGCACGTCAGCTGCTAGCCCCAGCAAGTCACCTTCCAAAAGCGGCTCCCTTGAACACAGGAGTCTTCAGGGCCACTCCCCATGTGCACCGCGAAGGCTATCAGGGCAGCTGTAAAGACTTACTTTGCAAGGCGGCGTTTCTTTTCCCTGCATGCTGGCCCTCGCTCCCCCTCCTTCCCATACTGAACAGTAGTGGTACAGTGGACTTCTGGCCTCTGCCTGACCTCAGGGAAACTCGCCCGTCTCTCACTGCTGAGTAGAGCTGCTGCCCACTTCCACAGACACACTTTGTGACAGAGAAGTGCAGTACCACAGGGGCTGTACTTGTGTTCTGCAGAAAGTTACCTGCTGGGATGGGCCTGGCTTCATCAGGTGCTCTTTGCACCTCTGTGGAGGACTCTCTGTCTGCTCTTTCCTGGTCTGTGTAATTTACTCTGATGACATTCTTTCTGCTTGCCTGCTTGCTTTTTGATACCAGGAATCGAACCGAGCAGTGATTTTCAGATGCAAACTACCCTGAATTCCTACCATAAACATCATTTTGCGACCATCCTCACTGCATGTTGGTAAATTCAGCTTGCTTGAATTTTTGTTAGGAACTTTGCATTGCCAGGTGTGGTGGCCTTGCCCTGTAATCCTAGAAGCTCAATGAGGCAGGAGGATCATTGTGAGTTAGAGACCAGCCTGGGCTACACACTGAACTCAAGGCCAGCCTTAACTACACAGCAAGACCCTGTACACACACACACACACACACACACACACACACACACACACACACACACACACACACATACACACACACACACACAACCATGCCTTGGTTCATAAAGGCTGTTAGTTTGAAGCTTTCTTTTCTTGTAATGTCTATCTCCTAGTTTTGGTGCCAGTGTAAGGCTGGCCCCACAGCACAAGATCAAATGTGCCCCTTCCTCTCCAGTTTCTACTGAATTGATGTTACTTCTTTCTCAGGTATTTGTAGAACTGGCCAATGAAGCTATCAGAGCCTGAGATCTCTTTGTGGGAAGGTTTTTAACTCCTTTAATAAACAAAGAGCTATCAGGGTAGTCTGCTTCTTCAGTAAGCTTTGATGATTTGCTTCCTTCCAAGAATTTGTCTAGCTTATTTAGTTATATTTCAGTAAAGTTGTGTTTCCTTCCTTCCTCCTCTTCTTCTCCTTGCTTGCTTGCTTTCTCTCTTTCTTCTTTGTACCAGGAATTGGGCTTGCCAGGCTGGTGCCATTCTGCTGACCCACGACATCCCCACTGTGTCCCCGGCTCTTCCTCTGTTAGCCTTCTCAGTGTTGATCACTGATGGCTCCCTTTTCATTCGTTTTTTTTTTTAGACTGACTCTCACTGTGTGCCCAGGCTGGCCTTGGTCCCCCTGCCTCCATCTCCTGACTGCTAGGATTACACGCACGTTCCACCATGCCTGGCCTCCCCTTTCATTTTTTCCCTGTTTCTTTTCTGGCTGTGATAATTTGCATCACATCTCCTTTCCCTAATCAGATGTTTATTCGTTTTATTGCTTTTGCAAAGAACAAGCTTTTGTGTTGACTGATCTTTCTCTACAGTCTTTGCTTTCTAGCTCATTGAATTTTTTATGATCTCTATTTTTGCTACTTTCTGCTTTTTTAGAATTTAATTTGCTCTTCTTTTTCAGGTGTTCACAGGTGAATGCTGATATCCAAGATCTAAGACATTCCTTCATTTCTAATATAGGTACTTAGTACTAGAGGCAATTCCATGACTGAACCTCTTACTAATGCTGATATAGGAGGTGAAGGCGGGTCCGGCACTGCAGCCCTAAGTGCTGAAACAGCAGTGCTTGCTCAGGCGGCGTGCACATCAGGTCCTGAGAGCCCGGATTTGTGCCAGTCGCTGTCGTCACACAGTGGCCTTGCGCAACTTTAATGTTGAGCTACATTGCATATTTTTATCCAAATGCAATGGCCAGCGGGGAGTCGGCCTTCTCCAGTTTCTCCAGGGGAAGTGAAGAAGGCCTCCAGGACGACTTTATAGGAAGCCACACTGGGGACACAGCGGAGCAGGAGAAAGCTGTGATGGTGGCCATGGGAAAGAAGGCCCCAGGCTCTGGGGGTCAGTGCCGGAGAGAACGCTCTCAGAGAGGCCTTGCCAAGGCTGTTCCACATCTGCATCTGCAGAGGGACGCGAGCACGGGGCAACAGGGTGCATGGGGTAAAGAGGGAGGCAGGCAGGGAAGGCACTGGGGGAGACCCGAGCATGGCCCAGGGACCTTGGCTTAGTACACTGACTTAGAGAGAGGTGCTGCAGGGTTCGGAGTCCATGGCCAGGTCGCTAAGCCCCAGACGGAGCTGCCTTGCCCATGGGCTATGACAGAAAAGACAAAGCCCATTTCTCACGGCGGGCAAGGACTCCCGAACAACACAGAGGCGGGGGCAGCTGCTCTCTGCCCGGCTTGCTGTTGTTCTGAGAGGGCTTGCAGGCACAGCCTTCCGTCCTTGCTGCATCATCTGAGAGAACAAGCAGCAGGTGGGACCCTGCATTTAGCGCGCAGCTTTTGCACCAAGACACAGAGTGAGAACAGACGCTGAGAGGCGAAAAGTGGGGCCAGTGGTTTGGTTTGTTTCTCCCACCCCCAAATCCTTTCTCCAGCTGTAACAGGTTGTAGAATCCCACCCGCCCTCCTCTTCTAGTTAGCCTGTTTTCTCACCTTTGGAATCTGAGTTGACCATGTGACTTCTCTGGCCACATAATGTTAACAAACTTGGCCTGAAGGAGGCCTGAAGGAGCCAGGCATAGTGTACAGCCAGGCATGCCTGTAATCTCAGCACTTGGGAGGCTGAGCCAGGAGGACTGATGTGAGTTTGAGGCACACAAGCCTGGGCTACAAGGTAGTGAGTTCAAGGACAGACTGAACTGTATAGCAAAACTCTGTTTCAAAAAGACATAAAATAAAGGAAGAGAGAGACAGAGTGAGAGAGAGAGAGAGAGAGAGACAGAGAGAGAGAGAGAGACAGAGAGAGAGAGGAGAGAGAGAGAGAGAGAGAGAGAGAGAGAGACCTGAAAACAGCTTGCCTACCGGGTTCTGTCTTCCCACTGCCTGTGGATGTCCAACAAGGCTGCTGGATAATGGGGGACATAGGGAAGCTGAGACCACAGCCTACGCCAGACTTGCAATCAGGCTACCTCGGGGTGGCCAGCCCCCAAGCAGTCCATGGCACTGCCTGGAGTTGCTGGGTGAGGCCACGCGACGATTAGACTGCCCAGACTGCCCTGCACAACTGCAGGCAGACAAGCTGCTGCTGTTTCAGGCACCTAAATAGGTGGTTTGCAGCACAGCAAGGGTGACTGACACGCCCTTCCCCAGCTTGCTCTGTGCCCAACAGCTCCCACAGGCCACAACCCTGGCTTCCCTAGCACAGTAGGTCTCCTTGGGCTCAGCCAGGGAAGGCCCTGGAGGAGACCAGAGGGTGGCCCAGGGACTTCGTGGCAGTGTAGCATTTTCCCCCTGGGGACTACATCACAGTTTCTGTGAAGCTCCCACTCTAGCTTAGTAATAGCCCCATTCCCTGCTCTCTGGCTGGGCGTGTGTGTGTGTGTGTGTGTGTGTGTGTGTGTGTGTGCGCGCGCGCATGTGTGTGCGCGCACACGCGTGCATGTGAGTGTGCCTCCTTTCTCCTGCTGTCCTTCATTTCTTTTCTTTTTTTGTGGGACCAGGGTTCAAACTCACGACCTTGCACTTGCCCAGCAGGCACTTGTGCCTCGGAGCTATTTCCCTAGCCCCTGTCCTTCATTTCTTTAACACTGGCACACCCTTGTGACAACTACTTTGTTCAAATGCTTTTAACTACAAGTGTGCTACCTGGGTGACCTGTGTCATCCACCTGCATCCTACATGATACAGGACAGGATGATGGTTGAGTCACTTTGCTATGTCCCTATTTCTAACAATGTAGAGTTCTGTGGGTTTTTCTATATGATAATCACAGTGTTTATAGTCTCATCCTTTGACACTGTTTTGCTCTTTTCCACTAAGTTTGTAAGAAACTCTTGGGAAATTGAGACTAGCCACTCTGTCATCTATCTTGAAGACGTCTTCTTTTGTTATTAACTTTTTATTTATTGAGACAAAACTTAGATTGATTGAAATACACAGAATATAAGTACACAACAGGACATGCTTATTTTATTTTATTTATGTGTTTATTTTGGTACCACAAACTGAACTCAGGACCTCCAACTTGCCAGATGGGCCATTTGTGCTGCTGAACTATATCCCCAGCCCAACTGGATGGTTTTGATAAACTTGTATACTGGCGTAATCACCTGTTATGGCTTCAGATGCCTCCCAGGACCCTGTGCTTGCCAGGCAGGCACTTGTGCCACTGAGCAATATTCCCAGCCCAACCAGTGACTGACTCTAAACAGACATCAATTAGCTTGGATGAGAACCAAACCTCCTTAACCCCTGCCTTCTAGGAATGTTCTTATCTGTCTCCTGGGCACTTGCTCTGTGACTTGCTTCCCCATTGGATCCATACTTCATCCTAAGCAACCACACTTGTAATCATATTGGTTGACTACAGTTCACACCCAATTTGTGATTTCCCATTGGATCAATGTTACCTAAGCAACCACCTTAGATACGCCTTACTTAGAAATTTTGCTCTGTAAAATTCCCTTGAGAAGCTGGGATCCCCAGTCACTCACTGGGCCCCCTTCTATCTCTCCTAAGAAGCATTCTTTCTCAGTAAGTCTTCCTTCTTCTTTTTAAATGTATTTGTTACAGGGTCTCACTATGCAGCTCAGGTTCATAGTGATCCTCCTGTTTTCAGCCTCCCTCGCGCTGGGATTACAGGCCTATACCGCTAGGGTCTCTGGCCAGCTCGCAGCATGTGGGGCCAGGGATCGTACCACAATCTCTGCCTTTTCCTAAGCAGGCACTTTAGACCACTGAGCTACCTCACCAGCCCCTAGTCCTTTCTACTCTGAACTTCCCTTGTCCTAGCATTCACTCTTTGATTTTAGAGAGCATGAGCTCTGTGTAAGGCAGCCAGCAGGCTGGGAGTTGCATTTCCCTTCTCTTAGCCATACTCTCCAACTGCCTGTGGTGGCCTAATGGTTCTGCATGACCTGTTGTTAATGCTTGCTTGCCAGTCCTGTATAAGAGGTTGAGGGAAATTCTCCACCATCCTCAGACTTAGTCCTGGGCAGGTGTGACATTCCTGCCTCTTGGGCATTTGACTATCTCTGCTGTTTCTGAAAGTGACTCAGCTTTTTGTTTGCTTGTTTTGATGCAGCATCTCACTTTGTAGTCCAGGCTGACCTTTTGTTGTTGTTCTTTTGTTTTTTAAGACAGGGTCTAACTGTATAGTTCAGGCTGCTCCTGAACTCACTTTGTAGCCCTGGCTGGCCTTGTGGCCATCCTCCTGTGCTGGGATTATAGGCATGCGCCACCACACCCAGTCTAAAGTTTTTGCTTTTTCCTGTTTCTTTCTCCCACCTGCACAGTGCTTCCCCAATCCTCTCAAAGTAACATGCTCTGCTGTGAACTTCTACCTCAAACCCCCAGAAAAAAATATCTCCTAAGAGGGTGGGACTTCCTGCTTCTGTGCCCCACGTGCACGCCTCCCGCACCAGCTCATGCACAACCTCCTCAGTTCTCTAACTCCCTAGATAAACCCTACCTGGCAAGGGTTTGCAGCCCACCTATCTCTCTGTGCATCTGGGGGTCACTGATTGCCCTGAGGCCTTGCCCCAGTCAATTCAAGGCATATCAAGAACTTGTAGTCTGTCAGTCTATTTTAAAGATGAGAGAGAAGATCCTCCCAGCTCTACCTTCCTGCACAGAAACTAGAAATCCTGGGGACCTGTTTTGAAAGACAAATCATTTTATTGCTTATTAAACAAATAGATTTTTTTGTTCAAGCAAATATATCAGTGCTTTCTTTTGCATCTGTTCCATGGCATCCCTCAAGTATTTAGAAGCCTAAAATATTCAGTAGGATGTTGAGGGCAAGGGACCTTGTAGCCTTTCCAGTAAACTCTTCTCATGTTCATTCAAGAAATACAAATGAGAGCCTACCATTAATTGCTATGGTGACATCAGTAAACAAGGTACACACACACACACACATACAAACACCTTAAAAAATAAAACTGCCATAGTGTGGGTCTGAAACATCTCCAAAAGGTTTTAGTGCTGAAGGCGGGTCCCTACCGTGGAAGAGGTACCTGTGTCACTGGGGGTGACACTGTCCATGAAGGGTGCTCTGGGGCCTGAGGCTCTTCCTCTCTCCCTCTTGTCCTGAGCTGATGGCTTTACCCTCCTCTCTGCTAAGATATGCACCACAGACCCAAAGAAACAAGACCAGTTGACCATGAAATGGAACTTCCAAATTAGGAGCCAAATAAATATTTTCTATTAGTTGATTATCTTGGCTACTTATTACAATAACAAAAAGCGGATGAGTACAGAAACATGGAAAGTTGTATGTTCTGCTACAATTTATCAAATAAAAGAATAAACAGAACAAGTTATCAAGGTAGAAAGTGCTAGAGAGCATTGGGAAGACAGTGATTTTAAACAACATACTCAGGCTGACTTGAAGGCAATGAGCCAAGCCATGTGGATATCTGGAGGCATATTAGGCTTCTATGCTACATAATTATTATGATAAATGGAGTGGCCTGAAAAGCCACACACTTAGCACAGTTTCTGTGAGCCAGCTCAGGCATGGCATAGCTGCCCAGGCTCTTACAAGGCTGTGACTCAGGCCCCTGCTGGGCTGCACTCTCCTCTTTGGGCTTGCCTGAAGGATGCTGGCTCCCACAGATGGCAGACAGAATTATTTCCCTAAGTTATAGGGTGTTTGGATTTCACCTCTTCAACACAGCAAGGGGCAGGTCTGCTGATAGATGGAGTTTCATAAAACGAAAGGTTTCACAGGAGTGATAGCTAACTACTTCCACCATATTCTCTCTTCCTTAGAAGGAAGTCCTGTTCATACGCAAGAAGAGAGAATTATACAAGGGTGTGGCATCACAAGGTAAGATCCTGGATCTACCTTAAAATGTGTCCACTACACTGGAGAATACTGAGGTATGTGTGGAGTCTTCAGGAGTTCAGATGGTCCTTGCTGAAGCAGCAGATTTTAGGACCATCAGCATATACAGGAGATGGACTTGGAAGCAATGGAACTGAGAATGTGGACAGATGTCGGGGTGGAGGCTCAACCCTGAGTGGCTCTGGTGTCAGAGGAGAGATTACTGATGGAGACTGAAGATATGGGCTTTGAGACTAGAGGAAAACAAGAGCCTATGATGTCCTGAGTCCCCGTACAGAGCTGTCCTAGGAGGAATGACCATCACAGCAATATAACAGGGACCTACAGGTTGAACCTGCAGGTGCCCAGCAGGAAAACAAAAGCAGGATGAGCTGAGTGTGGTGTTGCACACATCTATAACACAGGCCTCTGGAGGCTGCGGCAGAGACTTTGAGGCCAGCCTGGGCTACATAGCAAGACCCTGTCTCAAAAATCAAAATAAATAAACACAAAACAAAGCTTGCATCTTCTACCTTGAAGTTTCCTTTACTTTCTTAAAACTTTGGATTTGGCTCCATATGTACACCATGTTAATAGCTTAGGGAGTATCTGTATTACAAAACTATTTTCTCTAAAAGTACCTAATCTATCTTAACTCCCTTTTAGTCAGAGGATGCCAAGATCTCCTTAATTTTCAGGATTCGTAGGATTATCCTACTACCAACTTTTATAGCATCGGGCTCCAGATCCCCTGAATGATGCCTTAGAAGTCTCCAGGGTCCCAAGCCTGTACTCACCTTCTTGGAAAAGCAAAGCCTCACAGACTACCCCATCATGAGATCACCTCTCCAACAGGAACGGTCCTCTCAAGACTGAAACCAGAGCTGCCACCTCTCAAACACGGTCACCTCCCAGGGACTCACCTGCCCTTCTAACCATGAGGATTCCACTGGAGTTGTGAAACAAGGCCAGTCCACTGAGCTCCAGCCCACCGCTGCACCCCACAAAAATCGTTGGCAGGCAGGCCGGTGCTAGCCACCTCTTCAGACCTCCGCCCCCTCAGGTCTTTCAGCTTAAGTTCTTTTCCCACCTTCTCTTTGCTTTGTGCGGACCCCACCCCCCGCCCCGATTTTTGTTAGAGCGATTCCCCTCCTCCTTCACTTTCTCTTACTAATTAACGCTTTTTCTGTAAACTCGCCCCGAACGTCCCCGTTTTAATTTCTAATCTCACTAAAGCAAGGACCTACACTAGGTAAGAGAGAACCGAGAATTGGCAGACGGGCTCAGCCCCAACGGGAGACCTGGGGACAGGTCGTCGTAGTTCTTGGGACATTTTCCAGCTCCTCAAGCGTGAGGTAAAATCCCCCTGTTCCGTCTCTCCCTTGGCTCAGCTCTCAGAAGTATGATCGTTGGTGTCACGGCCATCTGCTGTTTTCAGTCACTAAATACTGCGACTCTCCGTTCTCTAGCGACCAGATAGCGGCCGGTGTTGATCCTATGCTAACTCCGGCAAAGTGATCGGCCCCGCCCGACTCCTCCGAGACCCCAAGGTCTGGCCAGCTCTAGGGTCCGAGCAATAAGGAGGATACGCAGCCGGTCCGGCTAGCAGCCATTCCACTCTAGGCTCTTAGTTCGAAGACAGAGCTGCAGACAGCGCACGCGCCCAACCGACGGCTGGACCACGCCCTCGGGCAGGGAGCGCGCAGGCGCGAGGGAGGCGGGCAGGGCGGGGCGCATGCGCGGTGGGCGCGCTGGGCGTGGGGGGGCGGTGATCGTCAGCTGACTGAGGCGGCGGCGGCTTAGCGGGTACGGCCGTCGGTTACGCAGGCTCCGCGGGGGCGGAAGAGCTCTCCCGGCGCGTCACTGTCGGGTTGGCGAGACGCGGGAGCCGCCGCAGAACTATGGCGACCACTGTCAGCACGCAGCGCGGCCCGGTGAGGGGGCCGGGATGGGGCGGCGACCTGTGGCGGCGCGCAGGCCTGCGGCCGGGCTCGGTCCTTCCGTCGCGCGGGTGGCCCGTGCCGGCGCCCCTGAATGCCGTACTGGAGCGGGAGCCGTGGGGCGGTCCCGGCCTGACTGACCGGCCTTGAGCGGAGGAGGCCACCACTCCCGCCCTCGGGTCCCCCAGGAGGGGGGACCCAACCCTGAGGGACCGGGGGTGAGGGGCCGAAAGAGGAGATTCCCTGCCACGATCGTCGGTCCGGAGGCTCCCGCTTGGACGGCTTCCGCTCTGACTAGCCTCTGACCGGCTCTGAGCGGAGAGTTGAAGGGGGATCTTCAGCCCTCGCTGTCCTCCAGGAGGAGAAGGAGGCCAGAGCTTGGGTGGGCCCCGGATGGAGACGAGGCCCACGCCACATTTAGTCCTCCAGATCAGGCAGCTTTCTCCCTCGCAGAGCGAGGGCCACGGGGACCAGCTCTGGGGACTGCTTAGTGTCCCTGTTCAAGCCTTAGTTTCTTCACCTTCTGACAAGAGAGTAAGAGCCAGGAGCTTGTCGGGCGCCTCCCACTGGAGTTCCTCCTGAGGGCTGTCAGGGTTTCTATAGCGATGCTGTCTGTGCCTGCGGAGAGCCAGTGCCCAAGGTCTCTGAGGGCTCCTGTTAGTGGCCCCCTGAGGCAAAGGGGGTTGGGTTGCTGTGGGCAATACCAGGTGTGCAGTAGGTATGCAGTAGGGGAACAAGGCTCTTCCGACCTCTTCCTGGAGTCCAGCCCTGAATGCACTGCAGAAGCCCACAGTGACCCAGACTCCTCACCCAGGACAGCCTTGTTTCTCCTATGAGTGAAGACTCCTTGGCATAGCTTGCTTGCTTGTTCTTTCTTTTGGGAAAAAGGTACTGTTTTGAGGACTGTGGAGCTCATCTCCTGACCTACTACTCTTGACATGACTGCTTGCTCGAGTCAGTGGAAAGAGGGTTGCCTCTAGTCTTCAGGGTTTCCATCTCTGTCCTTGGTCCACTCCAGAGAACCACAGCAAAGCCTGGTGGGCAGAGCAGACAAACAGGGGACCTGCTGCCTCTCCCTCTTTGCAGCCTGTGTAGAACAGAGGGAATGGAGCAGCAGAACTGCCCCTTCCTGACCAGGGCTCTGGAAACAGCCTCTCATCTAGCTGGGACTGAATTTGCACTTATATGATGGTGTGCTCCAAGGGGCAGGCAGTGAGCAAGCAGTCTTGGTAGGCCTTCCCTGTTGCTGAGGGAGACTGTCTCTGGTGCTGTGGCTATGCAGAGCTGGGTAAGTTGCTTGCTGTGATGAGTAATTGGGAGCGTCAGATAATGTTCAGACTTGTGACATCTGTGATGCCAAGTTCTGGTGGCTGGTCTTGACTCTCTGCTTGTCTGGAATTGCAGAGATTACATAGTCATGTATTTATGTCATAGGCAGATGAACAGGTGATTTAAGGTATCACTCTTGGTGCCCTGTACGTGAAGTAACCCTAGGTTTGGACTGTAAGAAGGTGTCAGCAGCTTGTGTCTTGAGTTCCTGGGTACTCAAGGACTATTTGGCTTGGCCATTCAGCAGTGAGAGTGACCTCAATGTTTAGGGCAGTTGTGATAAGTGAATTTGGCAGGTGTGTAACAGGAGCAGATGGCTGCGTTTGGCAGTTTGGGTAAGCCAGGTAGTGACAGTTATGTTACCATCAAGCCTGTGCTTTAAACTCAATTTAGGTGCTGTGAGTTTGCTCCCTGGGCTAGCTGCGTGGAAGTTGCAGAGAGAACAAAAGTGTGGGGTGGAAAGCAGAAGGATTTGAAGATGGAGAGGCAGGGGGATACTGGGGCTGCATACCCAGGTATGGATCTGTCTCTTGGCCCTTAGCTGGGTACTACACATTTGTTTCTTTTTCTTTTTTTTACTTTCTGGGAGGCATACCCTCTCTAAGTTTCCTCCTTTCACATCAGCTGCTTCACCTAGAATAAACTGCTGCAGCCCCCCTGGATGCGCTGACTTTGTGAAGGTCTTGGCTGATTGCTGTTTACTCCTCCGCCCTTGTGGTTATGTTTGGGAAGTGAGGGAAGTAGGACAATAAACAGGGTGCTATACTGTGAGCAACTGGTCACTTCTGGGCCCTGGAGGCAGCCTCCTTCCTGTCAGCTCCCAGTACCAGCATTAGATCATAGCCCAGGCTCTCCCAGACTGGGAAGCTGGGCTGCCACTTGGATAGCTGAGGTTAATCATTGCCTCCCACCACACAGGAGTGATGGATAGGCCACTCTGACCGGGTCTAGGGGAGCCCTCTGCCCTTTGTTGGGGACTTCTAGTTGTAGAAGGCAGGGCTGGGAGAGGCTCCACCCATAGGCATCTCACACCCACCTGTGAAAAAGTGAGCGGAACCTGGGCAGTTCTTATTCTAGGAGTACTTCTGTCTTAAGGATGTTTTTGCTGAATAACTACCAAGAGGTGCCACACCCTGTACTGTGTCCACCTAAATTTTCAAAATGCTAATGTTTTGGAATTAACACCCTTTTTCTACAGATGATTGAAAAGCGCTTGATGGGTTCCTATGGTGAGTGACTGTGGAGGTCTGGTCTCTCGGTGGGGACACAAGCTAGAGATGAGGTTTTAAGTTTACTGGTCCTTTGACTAGAGGCTTTGTCAGGGGCAGGCAGCATTTCCAGTGGGCTTCCTCATGGATGGTTGTCACATGATGCCAGGTGACAAGAAGTTGGGTCTGAAGCAGCCAGCCCTGCCTTTGCCCCTCATTGCCTCTGGTCTGGATCCTGGTACTGGTCAGGTTGAAGCATATTTGGTGACTGTTGCTGAGCCAGGGACCGTATTAGGGGTGTAAGGGATAATGTGTGAACTCGGTCTTTGTTCCTGGGGCTGTGTGTAAAGAATAAGCGTTCTGATCAACCAGGCTGTTGTTTTGAAGTGCAAGGCAAGACGGATGCCAGGTTCTTTGGCCCTACTGCTAAGGACAGAGGAAGGAGTTCTGTGTACTTGGTGTTGGCTGGGTCTTTTCGGAATGTCATTACGAATCTGTTTTCATGGCTTCCACATCTGAGTTAATGACCTCTGCATGTGTTTCTGGGGTGGGTCCTGAGCAGGCAGGGCCTTATTTTCCAGAGGGCCAGCAGGCCTGTGCCTCTGTCCCAGTAAATGTTTGATTCTTGGATTCTGGGGCAATGTTACTTGTATATGCAAATGTGTGATTACTGTGTCTTTTTGTAAGTCAGACTCTGGCCATGAAACAGTGGCCTCACTGGCCTCTCCCTTCTCCTTATTTTATCTGATGGCAGTGTCGCTCCTCCTTTTTAAGGAGCATTTATTTGTCTGATGTTTTCTTTCATTTTTTTTTTTTTTCTGACTTGGGGTTTTATTCAGTGTTATGTCTAAGATAGGTTCATTACCAACAGTGTATAGCAGGCATTCCTAAAAAGCCAATCTATGAAGTTCGTCTCACTGGAATGTGTTAGTATTATTTTTGAAGTCACATACACACACACACACTTTTAACACTTTTGTACTTTCATTTGTCCTCCTTGTTCCTGTTCCACTCCTTGCCTTTTGGATTCTTTAATGCATAACTTTTTAAAAATTAAATTCACACACGTGCATGAATTAATTTTGCTAGAAATTCCATGCTTACTTGGAAAATTCATGGTCTATTTGTTAGTGGGTACCCAGACATTTTAACATGCAGAGTTATGAGATCTGGGGTCAAGCATCTTTGCCTCCTAGTTGATTCTAGGATGGGCCAACCGTGCTGCAGTGACACCCCTCCCAGACCAGGGCGCTCTTTGGATTGTGCTGTATGTGGGAGGCCTGCCCTGCTGAGTTCCAGTCCCCTGCTGCTGAACTCACCTCAGTCTGTCTTCCAAGTAACTTTTTTCTTCCACTCATTGAACTTTGCATGTAAATTGGCTAGCACTTCAAGTGCAGTGACGGTGCTCTAGCTTTGGGCAGGTTGCCTCTCACAACTTTTCCCTGTGGGGAGACCACAGCCACACAAGCCCCAGGAAGTGGCTTGAAGTGGTGAGCTGCTGGGTCCCCAGTCCATATTTCTCAGAATTCTCACCCATTCCCACAGCCTGATTCCTGTACTAACTTCACTTGGACACTGTCTAGGTGAGAGAGCTGGGTGCAGGTGGTTTGGGGTGGTGGGGAGAGTACTACGAATTGGGCTCAGGACCTTGTACTTGCCAGGCAGACACTGTGCCATGGAGCTCTACCCTCAGCCCTGCAGGTTGTTTGTGTGGGTGCTGGGGGTCCACCAGGAGCAGGGAAGTGGGTGGCTGGCTATAAAGGTGGTGGAGAGAGACAGCAGCAGCTCGTATTGTGTTCAGAGACCCCAGTGAGCTGTCCTAGCCATTGGCCCCTAGGCAGCAGCTGGCTGAGCCAAGACACACATCATGCCAAAACTTCCTGCTGGTTTTCCCTCATCCTTTAGGGTCTCACTGGTGCCGCAGCTTCATGCCCCAGTGACAGATGCTGTCCCCTCACATGTCTTTCCTGAACTCAAGATTCAGAGTCCAGGAGCCTTTCCGTGGGTTGTCCCAGACATACATGCAGGTCAATGACATACAGATCATTGCTTCCTGTTGCTCAGGCTAGAAGCCTGGGACAACTTTTCTCCATCCACCTGGAAGTCCAGTGGCTCTGCCCTCAGGGGACACCAGGACCGTAGTCTTACAGCCTCTCTCCCTCTCTCATGCACTCACCCTGCCCTCAGCTGCAGTCAGGCATAAGGCAGGGGCAAGCGTGAGGTTCAGCACACCCCATCCACTGGTCTCTCTCTCAAAGGAGGGTCCTGAGTATGTCCTGGGATCGCTTTGTGGGTACAGGAACCCTCCTTGTGGAGGGTGTGCAGGGCTTTGTCCTGCAGAGACTGTGGATACTTTTGTCCAGGGAAACTGTACCCCTGAGGTGAGTCAGAGCATCTTGGTGCTCACACCCCTGCATTTCCGTGCCCTGGTTCCTGGGGAGGGGTTGTTGGATCTACACAGGGGCTTAAAGGTGGTTGCTAGTATCAGACTGTGTTCTTTAGCTTTAAGCAAAACTGTATTTTAAAAATGTGTTACGTATCTGTTATCTAGATTAATCATTTCTTTTTATGTTCCTTAGGATAAAAGCATGGATATGACCCAGCATAAGCACCTATTTTTATGTGACCATTTAAACATTTCTTCCCTCATAAAATGGCAAAAATACACTTTAGGATTAACACTGAATTTTAAAACTAATTGAAACATGACCATTTACTGATGACGTCTTCTAGTGCCGTTGCTGACACAAGAGGATTGGGGTCATTGCCCGGGTTCACCCCTACCTAGGCAGCATTAACTTTGTTAGCAGTGGTAGCTTTTCATGTGTAAAGATCTGTCCCCATTTGGATGAATTCAGTCTAAATGGAGAACTCCCCAAGGACTTGCAGCCACGGGCAGACTTGGCGCTCAGCGTGTTGCCTACCACGCTGCTTGACGAGGGCTGAAGTCTCTCGCCTCTCCCCACTTCCCTTGCCTCGCCTTACTCTCCCCACTTCCTCAGTAGGTTAGTCGCAGCTTTTCCTAATAAGCTTCTGATCTGGGGATAATTTTATGTTTAAGGAGAAGTTGCAAAGATGATAGCAAGTCCTTCTCTCCTTTTTGAAATAAGGTCTGTAATTCAGGCTGGTCTTAAATTCACTTTGTAGCCCATGCTGGCCTCAGACTTGTGGAGGCCTGGTATTTTAGTTGAGGTCCAAGGGAAAAGCAATCATGGGCACAGACATGGAGTGTGTGAGTCCAGAAACCACCCAGGAGGCCTTACTTGAAGATAGGAGCCTCAAGTTTTAGGCGCTGAAACGTTCCTACCCCTCCCAGGGCTCTGGCTTGTCCTGAGGCAGGGAAGCCCTAGAGAGGGTCTGACAGAAACTTATTCATTGGTCCTCAGTTGGGGAACCTGAGAAGGCAGGGCACAGTCTGGGCTTGCTCAGGAATGGAGATGGGGGCCGGCTGGCCCCTGCATTGCTCAGCCACTGACGCTGCTGCCCTCTCTGCCCACAGGTGTACATTGGTGAACTGCCGCAGGATTTCCTCCGCATCACGCCCACACAGCAGCAGCAGCAGGTCCAGCTGGATGCCCAGGCAGCACAGCAGCTGCAATACGGGGGTGCAGTGGGTACTGTGGGCCGCCTCAGCATCACTGTGGTACAGGTGGGCACTGGACTCCCTTTCCTGTTGGGGGACTGGCACTGGTAGGGCCAGAGAAGGGCAAACTGGGCTCAGTGGGGAGTATGGATTTTGGACTTGCAGAGCATTTCTCATGTGGACAAATGGAATTTCTCTTGATTCTCACGTTTCCAAAGTGGTATATCTGAAATTGATTACTAACATATGTGAAACATTTAATATCTAAGGGTTCTGCCTAAAATAACTTAAAAATTATAATCAACATTGGTGGAAAAAAAAATTGGTGAACATCTGATCTGTACTAGACACTACTCTCCCCAGGGGAGTCTCACATAGCTGGGATGCTGATGCTGCCCAGGGCCACACCAGCATGAGCATGTGTCCACCAGTGACGTCTGCTCAGCTGCACAGTTCTGTCCTAACCAGGTGTGCCAAGGGACTTGGCACATCATGTTCAAGCTGACGGTGACCACCCAGAAGGTCGTGCAAAGCCATATACACAGACAGGACAAGTGTGAGTAGTTTCGTAACTTTGTGGAACAGCCCAGATATAATTGGCAGAGGTGTTGCTACAGTTCTCTCATGAACATGCAGCCTGCACCCTGCTAAGCTGCACTGGTCCCGGTGAGGAGTTTTTAGACTGCTGCAGTCCTTGGCCACAAATGTCCAGTGGAACATGCTGTACCTGCTGCCCCACGTAAGACTAGGTGTCTCCTGTGTGCTATCACCTGGTGGGGCTTACTACAAATATTGGAGCTGGGCAGCCTTGAGGTACGCCTGCAGTGCCTGCTGCCTTGTTCTTATGGAGCTGTAGAGCCCACTATAGGCAGCCTGTCTGTCTGCACTCAAGCTCACGCAGGTGTGTTGCGGAGAAAGCTATCCTGGTCCTCATGTGACCTCCTGGTCACTTTGCCCACTGTCTTCCCTGCTTCCTTTTAGATAAACCTTCCCTTGGCTTCTAGGAGGCAACGTGCGTGATACTCCTCACACTCCTGTGATATTCCCCTGCCCTGAACCCCCCTCCCACCACCCCTTACCCCTGCTAGAATGTGGCTGTGTGCTAAACAGAGACCCAGCAGGTTTGGCAGATGGAAGGCGTGGTACAAAGAAGGGAGGATTGAGGCTCTGTGTGGCTCCTGAGGGAGGAGCCCACCAGGACTCACAGCCCAGCATTAGACATTCAGGAAAGGCCACTTCAGCAAGGCGAGTGGAGGTCATGCTGTTGTGAAGCTAAGGGAGAGACTCATGTCAGGGTAGGGTGTGGCCCAAGAGCTGCACTGCTGCCACACACAGAAGGACCCTGGTAGCTCCACTCTACTCTACCTGGTTTGGCTAGATGTTGTATTTTGTTGTGCCATTCTGATAGGTTTGTAGGAGTCTCGCTTGGAGTTGTGATTTGATTCTCTCTGGTAGCCAGTGACAGTAGGCGTCTCATTTCACATCTAGTCTGAGTTGTATGTTGAGCAGGTTTTTCTTTTAGTTTGTTTTATTTTTTGTTTTTGAGACAGGGTCTCGATGTGTAGTCCAGGCTGGCCTTGAACTCAAGATGATCCTCCTGTCTCAGCCTTTGGGGTGCTGGGATTATAGGTGTGTGCCACCACACAGTAGTTTCATCTGTTGCATCTTTGCTTACTCCTGAGGGTTCCTGGCTTTGCTCCCTGTGACACAGTTCACAAGCTACCTGACTTAGGAACATGATTTGGAGAGCTGGGGCACGGGAAGATGGTGTCCTGTGTCTGTGAGCTGAAGGGTAGAATAGGAGATGCGGGAGGCTGGAACCTGGGGCAGGCGCCTCTAGGTCCTTAGGGCTCTGCAGCGGCTCAGCCCAGGGCCATGCTCCCTTCTGCTCTCCTCTCAGCTGTGTGCTGTCTGGTATGGCCTCAGGTATTTCTGCCAGAGTTACAGAGACTTTTGGCTCCTGGTGTCCTGGGAAGCAAGTTAGTGGTGTGCACAGGTGAATTTGGGTAGCTGAAGCTCTTGGCCCAGGAAATGTGGCCGTGGGCCATCTCAGGAGGCCAGCAGCTTAGGGAAGCACCCAACTTTTTCTCTGGTGGTGGGCACTGCATTTTTCTGAACTTGGCTTTATTTCAGGCAAAGCTGGCAAAAAATTACGGAATGACGCGTATGGACCCTTACTGCCGCCTTCGCCTGGGCTATGCTGTGTATGAGACACCCACAGCCCACAATGGTGCCAAGAACCCTCGCTGGAATAAGGTCATCCAGTGCACGGTGCCCCCGGGTGTGGACTCCTTCTACCTGGAGATCTTCGATGAGGTGAGAGGTTGCCTGTGTGTCGAGGCTGCTCGTGGCTCAAGTGGGGAAATGTGATGAGCTCTGTCATCCAAGGCCTGCCAGATGGCCAGCATTTTAGTGCCTGGGGATCAGGGTGGAGCTTTCCCTCAAACACATCACAGTGACACCGTGCCAGGCACTCTTTCTACCCCTGTTGGGAGGGGCGGAGCTTGCGAAGGGGATTGGGGCAGGTGGTGGTCCAGTGTGCACCTCCTTCCGTCTTGTGCCCGAGTACCATGCTTGGGTGTTGACGGAATGGCAGTCCTGGAAGCTCTCCTTTCCCGTCCTAAGACTGCACCACGTGATGACTGGGCAGCAAGGGCAGATTCTCAGCTGGTGGACTCTGGAGGGGCCTGGCAGGGGCCCTTGTAGCGGAAGCCCTGCCTCTGTGCCATGATGTGCTTGCCTCTTTCCTGCTCCTCAGCGAGCCTTCTCCATGGATGACCGCATTGCCTGGACCCACATCACAATCCCTGAGTCCCTGAGGCAAGGCCAGGTGGAGGATGAGTGGTACAGCCTGAGTGGACGGCAAGGTGACGACAAGGAAGGCATGATCAACCTGGTCATGTCCTATACAGTGAGTGCTGGGCTGGAGCAGCCTGAGGTGGCCAGCCTGCGTCTGCTGCACGGCTTTGGCCCGAGGGCCCGTGTGTCCTTCCCTGGGAGGAGGCAGTAGCAGGCCTTGAAGTGCTACAGCATCTGTGGGGGGACACAGGGCAGTGTGTGGGGGTTGTGGAGCAGAGGCCTCGGTGTGCTTGGCAGCCACCCACTGGTCTCCATCCTCGAAGCATGCCGGATCCTGAGGTCTCCTTTAGGGAGGTTACAGACAGGCAGATCGGGACTCTTTCTTATGTATTGGGCAGGCACTGTACACTAAGGCGCATCCCCAGCCCTTTTAAAATGTTCTTTAGCATCTCATAAAAGTGTGCAGGATAGCCTTGAACTTGTGACCCAACCCCAGCCTCCCAGATAACTGGATTACAGATACACACTACTGTACCCAGTCTGTTGGTGCTTTTGAGTTCTTTGCTGTCACTCTGACTGCTCGGGAAACACTTCCAGCCATGAGGGCTATGACAAGCCCTGTGTGGGCGGCCCTGTGTGGGCGGCCTCTGTGCGAAAGCCCCTGTAGCCGCAGCTTCTTGCAGCCTCACTGCCTCCCTGCCTTGAAGTCCTGTACACCAGCATGGGTGTCCGTTTATTCATCGTATGCCTGGCATGTGGCCCATTCCTCCAACCCCTGGGCCATTGTGAGACACTTCTGGTGTTTTCTCTCATGCAGCAGCAGGTCCTGCAGTGTCCCCACCAGCTTGCTTCCTAGAGCCTCACTCTTCCCACCACAGCACCCTGTCACTGTCTTCTGCTCTGCTGGCTAGGGAGGTGGTGCTGGGGCATTCGGCAGGGCTGAGTCCTGGGCTCTGTGCTCTTGAGACCTTTACAGTGTGGGTGAGGATGAGCTTCTGACACCACGGTCGTCTTGGTGTGTTTCAGTCACTGCCTGCTGCCATGGTGATGCCGCCCCAGCCTGTGGTCCTGATGCCGACGGTGTACCAGCAGGGTGTTGGTTACGTGCCCATTGCAGGTGTGTTGCTGTTTCTCCTTTGACAGGAGGCCTGGGGCAGTGTGGAAGGTCAGGCCATGGTGGTCCTGGCACAAAGGTCCTTCTAAAAGCAGAATCCAGTGTCACAGGTGAACTTCCTAGCATATGTTGAAACCAGAATCTTCCCATGTGAGCATGTTTAAGGGGAGTGAAGTTTGTGAGTGTGTGGGAACAAGGTCTTCGAACACTGTGTAAGTCTTGTGTTTTGAGCCCACTGTCTTATGGGTGGAGCACGTGATGACTTTCTGTCAGGACCGCGCGTGTCCCTGGGTGAGGTAACTCTTTGCAGCAGCACAAGCCATCATGTTAGAACGCAGCTTCTTGTGCCTTTGCGTCCTTGGGTTTCATGTTAACTGTTGGTTACCTCAGCTGTGCCTGGGGCAGCACCCCACAGGCATACCACTGGCTGGCTATTGTTTCCAGGTGTTACCCAGCAGGTAGGAAAGACTGCATCCTCAAGAGCAGGGCTGCAGGGCAGCCTGCACTCAGTTGTTCCCTGCCAAAGTCTTAGAAGCTGAGGTCACAGCAGAGGTTGGCAATCCAACTTCCCCAAGGGGATCAAACCAGAGTCCAAGGAAGTAGGAGGTGGGAGGGCAGTGGAAGATGCTCCTGGCCTACTGGCCCCTGGTTGCTGGTGCCGGGAGATGAGCAGTATAGGGCATGTGGGGTCTTGCCAGCCAGGCAGAGAGCTTTGTCAATATCCTACCCACGTTAGCATCCTATTGGGGCACAGAGAGCCCCAGGAGTCAGGATTGGTCTCAGACCTGCCTGTAACTGGCTGAATCCAGCCCGAGAGGGGCCAGCCCTTGGCACTCCCAACTGTGTGCATTTGGGCCTTCTGCTGAAGTGTGGCTGATTGCAGCAGGACTTTCAGAGCCCAGCATCCATGGGGGACTTTACAGTGTTGAGTGTGGTAGGAACTACCCAGTCAACAGGGTGACCGGAAGCCCTAAAACAGTTCAGTGTTCAGTGCTCCAGGAGAGACCCTTCAGCAAGGACAGCAGAGATTTGGGGATTGCAGAGGCCTGGGGGAAGCTGCTGAGGCTGGTTGGGCTGAGGAGGAACAAGGGAGGAAGAAAGGGCCCCGTGTGGCGCTGGGGAGAGTTTAGAACCGCAACATCTGCTCTCCCAGTTCTTAGGGCCAATGCCCTAAGCAGGAATGGCTGAGCTGTACCCTCTGGGACTCCTGGCACCTCTTGTACCTCTAACTCCCACAGGGGCTCCAGGGCACTCAGCTTGTGGCTACCTCAGGCCAGCCTGCAGCTCAATCTTCACACAGCCACCTCCCCCAGAGTCCCTGTCCTCCTGTCATTGCACAGGGGCCACCCCACTCCAGTGCAGCCTCCCGGCTCTGTGTATCTGCAGGTACCATTCAGTCACACCGGGTTAGGGCTTGACATATCTGTGTGAGGGACAGAGTGCTATCCCCATCAGTGACATTTGCTTAATAGAAAATCAGTTTCTAAAGAGAAAATGAAAGTTACTGGCCTGTTTATCTTTCTCTAGATCCTGTTCTTCATTCTCTTTAAAATTTGTCCTAAAATATTTATTTGAAAAAGGCTAGGTTTCTTTATAATAAAGACTTTGAACTTTTCTTTTGGTATATATTTTAAGTTTGAAAGTCTCCCACATACAAAAAAGTTAAAATAGCAAAATAGTTAAAATAGCATTTTTCTGCCAGAATTTTGGGAGACTGAGCATTCCTGTACACAGTATAGGTGAATGCATCGGCGTGCATGTGTTGCTGGTAGTCTTCGCCTTGCCCCGAGGAGGACGCAGGCCAAGCCTGGCCCCAGATCCGTCTGTCCAGGCTGCCGTGTGTCTCTTTTCCACAGTCCTGGTGGCGCGCTGCTGCTTCCTAGAGAAGCTGCCCCCTGCTGTTGACTGCTTGTGTTTATGTGGGGTAAGATGCAGCTGCGCAGCGGTGGCTCACCCTGGAACATCTGCTTGGAGTCTGCGTGAGGCTTTTCCCGTTTCTCATAGACTGAGCTGCCAACTACAGGTATTGCTGGGTAGGCTCACAGTTTGTTCAGTTCCCTGGGCTATAATCTCTTACTGTATGATTTATCATGCCTTCCAGAGAGTGTCCTTCAGGCAGGGCTGGCTGTCCCTTTGGCCACCCATGTCTACTATGTACAGTGTTTCCTGACTGGCACCCCAGGAAGCCCCTGTCTCCTCGTGCATTTCCTGCCTCACCCTAGACTTACCGGCTTTTTCCCGTATCCTGGCATCCAGTAATTAGTTGAGACTCAGTTCCAGAAGCCTCTGAACTGTTATTTAACAGTGTTTGGAGGCTCTGTTGAAAGTTGGGTTGGCTTTTCCTGAGTCTTCCAAGTCCTGAGTATTGGCAGTAGCAGCACTGTCCTTTCAGAGCACCTAGAGTCCAAAGCTTAAATTGCACATCCACTCACACTTTTTGCCTCAGGCTCATGATTCTGGGGTACAGTGTGGGGTGACCTGCCTAGACCAGAGATGCCACCACCAGCCCCACAGGACGTGAGCAGGCACAGAGAAGCTGACTCTAGCTGGTCCGCTGCCTGCCCATCCATACCTGCCCTGGGCTAGGCAGTGGCTTACACCTTGGAGGCATCGGCTGCCTTGCTGGTGGATTGGGGAACCCTGCCCTAGCAGCTAGGGCCATGGTGGTGAACCCATGGCATGGCTGCCACTCTGGGTTGTTTGTATCACTGAAAGCTCTACAAGGTTCACCGTCACTGTCCTTGGGTATATGTGCTCAGGGTCATGGCTGTTGCCCGTGCTGCAGTCTGCCTTCCAACCAGAAGCCCGAATGTCTGTGGCTTGGACCCTGGGAGTCTGTAGAGCCAGGGGGTCTGCCTTGGTCCTCTTTCTTGCTTTCCCAGAGTCATGGCTGTTACCTCACAGAGTGACACTGGGTGAAGAACAGACCCTTGGTGGTCAGAGCCTTTGCATGGAACTGCACCCCGAGACTTTCTTCCCCCCCCCCCAGAACCAGGGGATCGAACATAGGACCTTGCACTTGCCAGGCAGGCACTTGTGCCCCTGAGCTATCTCCCCAGCCCCCCCTGCCCTTTTTTAAATTTTAAGACAGAGTATCACTAAATTGTTAAGTTGCCTGGGCTGAGCTCACGCTTGTGGTCCTCCTGCCTCAGCCTCCCAAGTGGAGTGATAGGATTATATGTACACACCACCTTGACTGATTTCTTCTTTATTTTTTTTTTCCGCTCAGTATTGGATTACCAGACAAAAGAGTTTTCATCAGAATGGGAATAAGTAGCTAGCAGGCTACATGGTTGAGGAGGGGCTTGACCCTCCCTGTCTTTGGAGAAATGGCTCATGGGTATGTGGGAAGATGTGTGCCTCCAAGGACTGTAAGGACTGTATTGTTCTCGTAGAATGATGCGGTGGGCCTCAGCTTCTGCTGGGTTTCTAAATTCCTGCTGTCTAGGCCGGTGGCCTAGGCAAAGCTGTGGACTGCGGTAGTCAGGCCATCAATGGGGGACCCTGGTCTATATGTGTGTGTCAGAGCAGTGACGCTGGGTGACAGTGCAGAGAGGGCAGGCAGCACCCACTACACGCTGTCTGTCTTGGGGAGACTGACTTGTCTGCTTTCCTAGCCTGCGGAGCTGTTGTTATGCTTTGTTTTCCCTGCAGCGTAGGGAGAGTTGATTAGAAGGTTAATTCCCACTGCCTCCCCTCGGGTCTCTGATGCGCTTTGCAGGTGAACTTGGGATTGGGTCCTCCCACTCACTGGAGCCTCTGGCTCCCCCTGCTGTGGCCACACATGAGTGTTTCTGTCTGCGTCCTCCCACACCTCCTTTTCTCTACAAGCCTGGATGTAGGGCTTAGCTCTGGGCAAGGACACATCAGTGCCTTGCATTGTGAACCCGCAGTCAGCACACTGAAATGCACTGTAGTGGGGTACATTTTTCCTTGTGCTGCACCCATGAAGCTGTCCTGCACCTGGCTCTGTGGGCTTCATTCTGGCTGCAGGAAGCTGATCAGAGGCCCTTGGCTGTCAGGGCCCTGCACTGTGTGTGGCTGGGCAGTAAGTAGGTCGCAGGAACCCCGTGGGATGCCCATCACTGTCTCCTGACTCAGGCCAGTGTGGCCTGTGCTATGAGGTTAAGCTGGGCTCTTCCCACTTTCTTCTGGGCAGCATTCTGTTCATGTGTGGACAGCGTGAGCACACTGTGCAGTGGGTAGGGCCGGCAGGGTGATACTGTGGGGAGCATGGGTTCTGGCTCGCTACCTCCTGTGGTTTCCTCCTTGCTTTGACTTAAGCCCCAGAGGCCTCACGTGAATCCCACTGAGGCTGCGCTGTTCTCATTTATCCTTGCCTGCCATGTCCCCAGCTGGCCACCGATCCATTTGCTTCTTCAGTCACCCCGGGTTTGGTGAGTGATTCCACATTCAGTTGTAAGTGTGAGGCCTGGGTCAGGAGTGTGCATCCCGTTTAAGCAGTGGTCCAGTCCCTGGGATCTGTGAAAACAGGTGAACACAGAAGGTGCCTCAGCCTCCCTCCTTTCTCCTCACCCACTGTCTTGGTCACTCTTCTTACTGAGAGAAAATTCCCCACACCCAGAGTTAAAACATAAAAGGTTTATTTCACCTCAGTTTGTAGAGGTTTCAGCCCATAGCTGCTCTCAGGTAGGAGCCACAACAGGAATGGCATCATAGAACAAAGATGAGCAGTAGACGGCACAGCCACAAGCCAACCCTGCCCAGATTACTTGCCAGCTTTGGAATCCCCACCTATAAATGCTTGAGGCTTTGAGGAGCCGTCTAGCTACAAGCCATTAACACCTGCCTAGGCTAGTGAGTACTGGGGAGAGAGGGTTGGCCGCATTGGCACATGTGTCCTGACACCTTTGTGTGGCCACAGCACCCCATCTGTGTGTGAGGTTGCCTAGATCTCTCTGGACAGGCTGAGCCATTGTCCTCAGCCCTACCTCATCTAATGTGCTTTTCTTATTACAGAAAGGCCAGGCTGCCAGGTTGCAACCTTCACCTTTGAGGTGTGGTGACACCCTGTCTTGGGTTGAGCAGAGGTGTATTTGGTGGAGGCTGGGCCTGGAGAGCTAGAAACATTGGCTTTGTGCCCCTTCCTGCAGGAGCAGTGGTTCCCGCTGACACCTGTTGTGGCTCTCTTTTTTTTTTTTTAGGCCAAGTTGTGCTGTATAGTTCAGGTTTGCCTCAAACTTGCATCAATCCTCCTGCCTCAGCCTCTCAAGTGCTAGGGTTATAGTTGTGTGCCACCATGTCTGGCTGCTTTTAGAGCTCTTGATGCTTTGGTTCAGCTGGTATTTGAGGCAGTATTCAGCTTCATGTACCATCTTCTGACTGTAACAGGAGAAGAAAAGCCATGCCTCGTACTCTAGTTGGCCTAGTGGGGAAGCTTGTTCATCTTTTAAAGCTTAAAGAAGTAACAGCATTGTAAGCCATTGCAGGCTTTCGAAGAGGAACGTGCATGGGAAGTCTGTGATGTGGCTGCTCGGCACTGCCGCACTTCCTGTCCTGGCCTCCCTGTGTCCTTCATCCTGAACAGTGTGTGGGTTCAGCAGGCTCAGCCTGCGAGACCTCTCTATGAACTCCACCTTCACTCTTCTGTTGTCTCCTCCTGTGACTGTGAAATAGCTTAAATGAAGCTTGAAAGATCTGACTTGCATTAGAAACAGGGAAAGGAACTTGGAGAGGACATCACACATGGAGAAGCTTAGCCTCTCCAGCTGCCCTGAGTCGGTGAAGCTCCCTGCTTCATGTCCCCGCAAGGTGCCTGTCTTGTGCCTTCCCGCAGCTGGAGCCAACCTGTGCTTTGTGTCACTGGTGTTGCCATCAGACTTCCTCTTTTGTTTCCAGGAATGCCTGCGGTCTGCAGCCCTGGCATGGTGCCTGTGGCAATGCCCCCACCAGCTGTGGCTGCACAGCCTCGCTATACAGAAGAGGACCTGAAGGCCATCCAGGACATGTTCCCCAACATGGACAAGGAGGTGATCCGCTCTGTGCTGGAAGCCCAGAGAGGAAATAAGGATGCTGCCATCAATTCCCTGCTGCAGATGGGCGAGGAGTCCTAGACCTGCCTGTTGCCCTTGGACTCGCCACCCTGGGTTCCCAGGGTCATCATCCCAATAAGATTCCTAAGAACCACCACCTGTACCCCTCTTCCTCAGACACCTCTGTGGCCCTCCCCACCTGTTCCCGGGATGCATGTGGGTCTTGGTTCCCAGCAGCCCTCTTGGCTCGCAGTGGAGTGGATAGCTCTCACCTCAGTTTGGGTTGGGCAAGGGTGGCCTGGCCGTCTCATGTGTTGCACAGACCCACACGCCTGTCGCTGAGGATGCGCGTCTCTTTTCTCATACTGTTCTGGAAAGTATTCTTTTAGAAAGCACCCCCATCCGCCAGGGTTTTCAAAGCTGTCAGTCTTTCTGAGGTGTCAAGGGACATAGAGTCACTTGGCCTATTTCGGGTGGACCTAGTGGCTCATGGTATACAGACCCATGTGCACTGGTTTATGGATTACATTTAGAGACCTCAAGCTGAGTGTCCGTGTCCCTCCCTGATACTGTCTAGAGCATGGGTCCCTGCCTGGCTCTTCCGGCCACATAGCTGGCCGGCTTCTGCCTTGCCCAAGCCCTGCAGGCTGCTCTGTCTTGCAGGCTGTGCTGGCTCCACAGGCCTTGTCCCAGCTTTTTGTCTCCAAGAGGCCCTGGGCTGGGGCTGTGTTTACAGACAGGGTTGGGGTGCTACTCGTGCTATGTACCAGTGCTGTTGTCCAGTTGGGGGACAGAGGAGAAACTCAGTGAATGTTCACATTGGAAACCGTGCTGAACTGTGCCGCCTGCACCTAGCTGCCTGGTCACCGCTGTTTCCTCTTGGGCTGCATACAGGTTTAGGGGTGGATGGGCGTTACCACGTTGTAAGACCCAGCCTCGCAGGGCATCTCAGAAGCAACGCATCTTAAGTCGGATGCACACCGTTGCGAAGCTGTGCCCTGGCACGTCTTGGTGGGCTCTTGTCAGTCGCAGGTGCTTCTCATTCTTGCGAGTGTTTGTACCTAGTCACTGGGCTTAAGAGTCCACTGGCATGGGCATGACAGCCCTGGCATTTTGGACTTCTTTAAATGATTCAGATTAAGGAAGTTAGTGCTTAAATTTCAGTCTTTTTCCCCTCTAAAAAGATAGGGCAATTTTTAATGTCAGCTATAAAATATTGTTTTCTGCCACCAATTGGGGGTGCTTTTGTCAAATATATTGTTCATAAATATTTATTTTTGTAAACTGAAGAACAGGGTGGTGGTACAGATGAGATGGCAGCATGGGATGCTTTTGTTTAGTGGGGAATCGTTAAGGCTTTTAGTAGCGCAATAGAGAAGAAAGACACCAGTATTTGTTAGGTAGATTTGACTTCTCACTTTAACAAGCAGCCCCTGGGAGTTTTCATTCCGAGCTGCAGAATGATCTTGTGCCCCTAGCAGGCACTCATCCCTGGGCACAGGTGTGTTGCGTAATGGGGCCTTTCCAGGGGCTCTGTTAGTGCCATCAGACTCGGCCCAGGACAGTACAAGCCTGCTGCACTTGCTCGCGGGTCCAGAGGAGGCTGCCAGTGCCTGGCCTCTGCCTTAGTGTTGCTGAGGTGCCAGCACTGCCCTCTTCTTGTGCATGGCTCTGGGGAGCATGCGCTGGCGACAGCTGCCATGGCCCAAGGAGGCAGCACTCGCATCAGGGAGCCATAGTTACCAGATGAGCCTGAACGTACTACAGTTTGTTTCCTTTTTGCTGAACATTTTATTTTTTTAATAGATCAAAGATAGATCACATTTTATAAGGCCTTAGTCAAATAAGATCCTTTATCCCGCATTCTGTGCTGCTTCCTGTTTGAAGTCTGTCGTGTTGCAGCCTGTGTAGTGGGCTGGGAAGGATGCAGGACTTCCATGCCTGCTTAAGAGCCTGAGGGTCACCTGAGTGTCAGTATGAGTCACTGAGCCCACTGTCATGACCTGTGTCTGGTTTGGATGAAAGGTAGTCACCCTCGGAAGGAGTGACTGTCCCCAGCTCGTAGACACAGGCCATACTGGATGAGGTAGATATAGATGGGGCCTGGGCCCTGGCTGGGCCTGGCTGCTTCTGTCCCTCTCCCTGCAGAGCCAGGTTTCTAGCAGAGCCCCAGGGGTGAGCAGTGGGATCGGCCTTCCTGGGGCAGGTATCGGGCCAGGGTCTGGGCTGCTGTCTTCTAGGCAGATGCTGGTGGGACTGAGAGACCCAGGGCATTTTGGTCTGATGTGACCTTCAGGTCTGTCTGCCCTGTGAGTGATGAGAGGAGTCCTCGCAGGGTTCCGTTCATCCCCTACCCAGACTGCCTCTTTCTCTTGTGCCACTTGGGCATTTGCTGATGCGTGTGAAGTGGGTGTTGGTGGGAGTGATTCTCAGAACTTTTGTATTCCTGGTGGCTGTGTTCAGAGGGGGTCCATGTCAGAGTTTTCTTTGATTGTAAAATACATTTCTACTTTAAAGCCTTCTAATTTAATAAGTGGCCCATATGAAAATTGAGAAATAAAGTCTTCTAAGGGAAAGATCACTGTTCTTGTACCTGGGTGTTTTGTGGCACAGCTCACAGTACTCAGCGGTGATGCGCTGGTTGGGGTTGCAGGCTCATTCACTCATGGCTTGTCCTAGGGCTTAGTGAATGGAGACCGAGTATGGGCAGGAGGCCTGGGACCTGGGCAAGCAGAAAGGCTGCTGCTCCCCAGGAGACCTCGGAGAGGACTCTGCCAGTCGTACCTTGGTGGTACATTTCCCCTTACCGGCCATCTCCTCGTTACTCTTTCTTACACTCCTAACTTCTCCAGGCCACTTGGACAGCTCCCCTGCTTGGTCGTCCATGCTCAGGGAGCCCATGGAGCCAGGGGCACATGGATTGGCCCGGGGCCTGCTGCCACACATCTGCAGGGCATGCAGGGCTGACAGAGTGTTGGCCTTGGTATGGGGCTGCGCTGTCCTTGTGACCAGAACTCGGTGTGTGCAGTGGTGGCAGCTAGCATGGCTTCGTCCACCCAGCGCTCATCTCCTCTTGGTGCAGGCAGGGGGGTGTGGGCTGGGCCATCCTGCACAGCAGATGCCATGCTTGTGCTAGGTGGGGTCTCAACGTGAGTGTGGTGTTCTGCTAAGCTTGTGATCTTCTAGACTTTAACTTGTGACCCCATGAGCATGTTTTGCCCAAAACAGCTGACAGGGTTGAGCTGGTGTTAGTGTTGGGCATGCTGTGGAGAGGCAAGTGACAGACGCTCTTAAGAAGCTGTTCTAGGACCAAACACCGAAAGTGTGTGTGGGGGGGAGACGTGAATGTTCTTCCTTTATGTGCAGAGCTGAGCACATGAGAAAATGGAGGAAGTCGCAAGGCTTGGGGTTGGTGGCAGCAGGCTGGGAGAGGGTTCAGCCTCTGTGGGTGGACACCGGTATGAAGCTCTGGGTGTAGGGTGCTAGCTGTGGCAAGCCCAGAACTTAGCTGGCTGGCACAGGGCCTGGGTGCAAGACCACAGCCCTGTCAAGCGAGGATGGCAGAGGGGCAGTGCCTCCCTCACAGGTGAAGCCAGAAAGAATCCACTGCTGGCTCAGAGCTGAGCAAAAGCAGGGCCTGCCTGAGCCGCTGCCGGGGCTTTAGTCCAGGAAACCTCAGATGTGCTCCTGCCAGCGGAATGTGTTCTTGAGGTGGTGTCTCAGGATTCCAGGACTGACAGAAAGCACCAGCTGTACCTGCAGGAGACCGAAGGCATGGCAGCCAGGAGACAGCCACCCACAGCTCAGAGGAAGGGAGGCCTGCAGGGTCCCACACAGACTCCCCTCAGTGAGATGTGCTGGGCTTCAAGCGATTTGAAAACACAGACTAAACAAGGCAGACCAAGAGCAAGGCAGTAAAATGTTCATGTGGCAGAAGGTTTAGAAATGAATACAGAGGCTAGGGATATAGCTCAGCAGTATATGCACCTGCCTGGCAAGCTCAGGGTCTTGAGTTTGATTCCCAGTACCCACAGAGAAGAAAAAACAAGAGATCAGGACTCTGGGAAAGGCAATGTTGGAGAGATTGGCTGAGAGCACTCCAGGGCTAATGAGATGTACAAGCGAGAGTGAAGCCCAGGGAATGGAAGGCAAGTCTATTTAATGCATGTGAAAGTTTTAATACTGGGACGAGAGCAGAGGATGACCAGGTGTTGCAGTGATAAAGGAAGGAGAAGACAGTTGACTGTCATCCTGGAGGGAAACTGCATGTTCAGACTTTCAGAGCAACCCTGAGACGAGGGTCCCCCCTCCACACAGTCAGGCCAGCTACCAGGTAGGGAGCACAGGGCCATTCTGAGTCACTGTAGTCTTTCTGGGCCTCATGGGGCCAGAAGAGTTCACTGGACACACGTGCCATCCTCCAGGCAGCCCTGCTCTGGGCGCTGGGCCCTGAGCTTCCAGGTTACTGCTCTCAAGTCTGGGCTTCATCACTGGTCTGCTCTACATGCAGGGTGGGCTTGCTTTATTGGTCCAGGGCCCCATGGGCCTTTCCTGCTGTCGTAACCCCTTCCTGCACGGGCTGGCTGTCCACTGGATCAGCATCAAAGGCTGAGCATCCACCTAGTCAGGCAGGAGACAGCCAATGGGTGCATCGGGAGGTGGGTGGCAAGGCCTCCAGGTTTCCTTGGTGACTCAGAATGGATGGCTCACCTCTGCATCAGCACCATAGTGGGGTCCCTGCACCTGTGAGGCCCTTTCCTAGGACCCCAGCTATCCCTGAGCTGATGGCCTGAAGCAGGGTGACAGGTCCCCTCCCATCATGCTGTTCTGAGCATGTGGCTCTCAGGGCTCTGGCCCTCACCCATGGACACTGTCTGTGAGGGCCCGGCCATTTAGAACCTGCTTATCATTGACCTCACCCGAGCTGCTCCTGCCAGCCCAGGTCTGTGGTGCCCATGGCTACAGAGAGGCTGACTTCATGACAGAGCTGCTGTCCGAGTCTGTCCTGCACTACAGTGCAGTTCCAAGGCCCACGCAGCTTTCACAGGCAGCATGCCTCTAGCCCTGTCACGTTGCCTCACTCGCTATCCCATGGATCATTCTGTGCTCTTTGCTCCCAGAGCTGGTGGTGTGCCAACATCAGCTGCAAGGTTTGCTGCCATCAGCACAGTAGCCTCGTGTCCAACTGCCACCTTGGTATGTCCCTCTACAGGGTACTTTCCTACAGTGCTGGTGAGGAGCAGAGATGGGGTAGACACCCCTCCTGGGCAATGGAGAGTGGACCGTGACAGTGATCTGCACAGGTGGAGGAGCAGCTCTTCGACGCCCCCAGCTTCCCATCAGGGCCCTTGTGTACCCAGGCCCTCTGCCTGCAGGACACTGTCTAAGCCCCGCGAAGGCCTGACTTCCAGTGTCTGCACCTGTGCTTCTGCGTGCTGTGCAAAGCCTGTGGGCCGTGCCAGTGCCCTGCAACTCCCCCGAATCTGCAAGGGCAGTGCTGTTCCTGGAAGGGACCAGTCGGGGAGGGGCCTGCATCCAAGCGAGCACCCAGTGTGGCAGGGTGGGGGTATCCAGCGGGCACAGTTCCAGGAGGGCCTGCACGCCTGCACGGGGGCTCCTACTGCTGAGCACAAGCTGAGCCTCTTGTGGTTTATATGTACTGGTTTCCCGTTTTGTTCTGGCTTTTTATTCTTCCAGCTATTAAGGTGTTGGGGATTTTTTTTTTGGGGGGGGGGTGTTAAGTAAAGGAAGATGGTTTATTTGGAAAAGAAT
>PVJA010010320.1:0-57809 GCA_004027025.1 Myocastor coypus
AAAAAAAAAGAGCTAGCTGCTTGGAGGAGGAGGTGGAGGAGGGCAGTGTAAGGGGTCCCATGCCTGGAAAACCGATTTAGGGTGTTCATGTGGAAGGTGAGGGACCCCAGACTTCTGGGCACCTTCTCCCTTCCTGGTCAACCCCCTCCCTGTGTTGGTCCTAGGGCTGCCATAGCAATCTACCACCCACGAGGCAGCTAAAAAACAGAAGCGTAGCCTCTCTCTCAACTCTGGAGGCTGGGAACCTGAATCAAGGGGTCAGTGGCGTTGATTTCTCCTGAGGTCTCTCGGTAGGCTGCAAATGGCCATCTTCACCCAGGGTCCTCTGATGTTTTCCTTCTGTATGTCTCTGTCCTACTCCATTCTTATAAAGACAAAAGTCATAGTAGATGGAGTCCTGTCTGATGTTGATTTTAACCCAATCACCTCTTTTAAAAAAAAAAATGTATGTATATATGCATTTGGTACAGGGTCCTGCTATACAGATCAGACTCACAGCAACCCTCCTGTCTCAGCCTCCCCAAGGCTGGGATTACAGGTGTTCACCACCACACCAGAGTCCTGGGCCGTGTAGGATGTGGCATCAGGGATTAAACTCGTGAGCTTGCTCTTGCCAGGCAGGTGCTGAGACCACTGAGCTCTCTCCCCTGCCCAAATTACCTCTTTAGAGACCCTATCTGGGATCACAGGCCCATGCTGAGGTCCTGAGAGACCAGCTACATGAACACAGCCCCTCTGAACACTCTGTGGCCATGGTGACATTCTATTCCCACTGTCCAGTAGGGAGCCACGAGCTAGAGGCAGCCATTGAGCACCTGAAATGGTGACCAGTGCAATGAGGCACTAGACCTTAATCTTAATTTAATTTGAACTAATTTAAATTTAAAGAGCCATCCAGGGCTAATTGCAGCTACATTGCTCAAGGTGTGTCTAAAATGGAAACATCTTGGTACTCCCTGTGTTTTTGGTGTCCAGCCCAGCGTGGGTGTCATAAAGTTTTGTTGAATGCGTAAAGAACCAGAAAATCAGCAACATACACTGAGTCTCTCTGCACATGGAGCCTCTCTACACTGTCATCTCCTTAAAGGCTGAAGGCACTGCTCAGGGCTGTCTACTTAGGCCTGGATCAGAGCCTGTACACAGTAGGTGCTCAACCATTTGCACACAGTAGGTGCTCAACCATTACACACAGTAGGTGCTCAACCATTGCCTGACTGAATGAGTGTCCCAGGAGAATGCAAGAAGAGGAAGTAAAAAGGGAGCCCTCTAGGTATAACGGTAAGGGGTCAAATGGGTGCCAGGACGCTTGCATTCAGGTTCCATCTTTGTCTCTTGTGGTCATAGCCCTGCACAAGTCCTTTCTGTCTGGATTTTAGGCTCCCATCTGGGTAATGGGTGTGTGGTGCAGTAAACCCGCAATCTAGAAGAGATACTTCCAGTTAGATACTCTTTGGGACCGATGCCACCGGGGCTGCCTCCACCCCACAGCTCCTGTCCCCTTTGTGGCACCATTCGCTGTCACCTGACTGTCCCCAGAAAGGAGGACAGAGCAGCTCCCCCACGCCTCTGCCTCAGAGCTCTCCGCTGCCTCCCAAGCCACAGTAGCAGCCATAGTGCACGTAATGCGAGAGGATCAACATGCTAGTTAGTGTAGCACCCTAGCATAACAGGTTCTCGCACTGTGAGACCCTGGACCCAGTCCTCTATGACTACCCCACTACCCTACTGCCTACCCCAGGTGGTCTAGATGTGGGGGAGGTCAGAGGTGACAGGTGACAGGTCACAGGTCAGGGCTTGCAGCAGGTCACAAGCGCTGCCAGGAGCAGAAGCATGTCCACACCAGGGGGGGCTCTGGATAGCCCAGCCTAAGCTAGACTTGGAGAAATGCCACTCGAAGGTGATGTTTACACAAAAGAGAGGAACCCTTTCAAGTGCAGAGCTGAGGGAAAAGGAACACAGGGCCCCCAGCACCATGGCCAGCTCCAGGTCGGGCTGCCCTCAAGTCCTACAAGCACAGACTCCCTGTAGCCTCTGGAGTGGCTTCCACACCCTACAAGTTCACAAACACAGTAACACCAAGAGCCACACTGATACCCTCTCAGCCTTCTGACAGCACGCACATCCACGCATGCACATGAACATTCATGTACATGTACACACATACACGTTCTCACACAGCTCACACACAACCTCCCCACGCTATCGTATAAAGCATCAGAAGTGCCGAGAGGCCCCCCAGAAGGCCGCACGCTCCTATCCCCCGCTTCACATGCATCCCTGCAGAACTTGCAGCCCAACTGACCCCCTCTGAGGCTATGACGACTTCAGACGGCCCAAGATTTCAAGCCCTTTCTTGGGTCCTCCAACAGGGGGCCTGGCCCGGACATGGTGAAGGGTGGTTCAGCCTCAGAATGGCCATGAGCCTTTCATTTGCAGTCATTAGGCGTCTTGCCCCAGCAGCAAGGGAAGCAGCTAAGACAGTGGCCTTGCCTAGGTATCCCCAGATTGCAGCAAGGCCTCCACCACAGCAAAAGCCTCCTCCACTGTTGTGAGCAAACCATGCAATTACCCTAGGACACATTTGTGTATTTGCACAACATCGGAATGTGTTGAATAGCAACAAATTCACACGCTTTGTCAATGTTGTCAGCCTTAGGATTTCACTTGACAGCCAATGAGCCAGGCAGCCACAGGCTCGCTCATTCTGATCTTAATTACTTAATAGCTGTGACGCTCAAGTCACGCAAACATCACACTTCGCCGCGGTGTACACAGAGCAGCTGACAAGGAGGTAGCGGGGCTTCAGGATTTGAAGAAGCCAGACTGAAACCCAAGGCAGAGAGCCTTGGGAAGGTGTAAAGGGAAGGTGTAAAAAGCAGTCCGGGCAGAGGTTATTGGAGACACTGGATTTGTTGAGAGTGTGAAGTTTGCGCCAAGACTAAGTGTGGAGGGCAGGCAGTCTGAGCGCGCCCCATCAGAGAGGGACACAGAACTGAGCTGAAACTAGAGTGTGTCACCCGCGTACCCCCTGGTGGGTTACCAGGTGGTGCAGTGAGCCTGAAGCTTCGTGCCTGCTAGGGAAATGCCCTACCATTGAACCATATCTCCAGGCAGGTTTGTTTTAAGACATGGGATCACCATGTCGCCCACGCTGGCCTTAAAATCCCAGCTCTGCTGCTTAACCAGCTGCACCATCCAGAGTGAGTCACTTCTCTGAGCCTCCATTTGTTTTTTGAAAGGGAAAAACCATAGCCATGGACTTTCTGTGATAATTTCATGCAGTACCGCTCCTCCCCTGGGGCCGATACCGCTAAGCAACTGGACTAAGGAAAGTTGACAGAGGTAGACTTCTATGACTTCTCTCACTCTCAGCCTTTACAGGAAGAAATATTTGGGACAGCAGATGTCCTTGATGCTATGAGAGGACAGCAGCAGCAGCCTCGGGGAGACTCATCTCATTAATGTTCCACTCAGGAGGTAAACATCCACAGCTCCTCTCCAAAGGCAGCACCAGGAACGTCTCTCCTAAGCCTGCGTCAGGAGAGATACATGCACTACACCAGTTCTGCCACAAGGGGCAATGGAGGGCTGGAATGGTGTAGAGAGCAAAGAGGAAAAAGTCCAAAAGGAGGTACTCTGAGGACTGGGCCAAAATTGGGGAAGGGTCCTGTAAGCCCCCCAGTGGGCTGAAATCCCATCTCAGGGAGGTAGAAACAGCAGAGCTCATGAGAGATTCCAGAAGGGATGCTTCAGCGAAGGACAGGCCCTCCACCTTGGGTCTGAATTGACGATGGACAATCCCCCAACCCTTCTCAAAAAGATGCTGCACAGAGTGTGGGGGCAGCATGAAGAGGGGTGTCCCCTTGTAGCGGGATGCAGGGGATCCATGCGTGACAGCCACAGAAGGGGAAAACATCACATGTAAGCAATGTGGCAAAGCCATAGGGCAGGGGTGGGGCTCAGTTCACATGAGACTCAGGTTCTACCCACCCAGCGGCCCTGGTTCACAGCCTGTCACTGGAAAGGGACAAGAACACAGCCTCCATAGGCAGCCCAGGCTTGGACAGCATGGCACTCATAAGATGCGGGGTCCTATCAGGGCCAGAAAACCTTCCTTCTCCGGACTTGAGCATCCTGGGGAGAGGTGACGAGGCAGAGGCTGTGGTAGGTTTTGTGTGACCCGGGTATTCCGGTCCTGATCCCTGGGACCTTTGAATGTGACCCAGTGAGACAAAAGGGACTTTGCAAGAGCAATTAAATAAAAGAGCTCACGGTAGGAGGTTATCCTGGGTCATGTGGGTAGGCCCTAGATGGAATCAGATAGTCTCCATTAGCACAAGACGGAGGCAGAGCGAGGTTAACCACAGAAGAAAGCAAGAGGGAGGCCACGTTTCTGGCTTTGCCGATGGAGGAAAGCAACCCTAAAAGCTGGACAGGTGAGGAAATGGGTTTGCCCTGGATCCTCCAGCGGTGTGGACCTGACTCCTCCTGGGTTTGCGCACAGCGAAACTGGATTTGAACTTCTGAACTCCAGAGCTGAAAGAGAATGTGTGATATTTTTAAGTCACTAAGTTTTCATCCACTTGTTAATGCAATTGTAGAAAACTAAGACAGAGCCTGGCACAGGTGGGTTGAGGGCCTAGAGGAACAGGCAGGAGGAAAAGAGGTGGCTACCGCAGCTGCCAAAGAAGCAGATACCAGGTTTCTGGCCTCCCAGTGGAGGCGGCAAAGGGGACAGGACAGAGATGGACAGTGCCCCAGGAGGCAGGCCGCATCCTCACAGGACCAGGAGTCCCTGGGGGGCGACACGGGGGCGTGGCCAGCTGACTGGGCAGGTGGGCGTGGCCTGACCTTCACGGAAATACAGGAGACGCACACCCGAGACTAGGAAACGCTACCTCACTGCGTGAACTCAAGCAGGTTTTTAATAGGATAGTCCAGGTCTGACATGGGAATGAGGCATACACGAGATGGCCACCATCAGCCTCCTCTCTAGGACAAGCTCTTTCAGGGGCCCACCCTGCACTCTACAGAGCTTCCTTCTTTTCCTACCTTTGTATCTTAAATAAGTGTCAAACTTCACTACCTTTTGCACGTTTCTTGTCTGATTCTTTAGTCAGGATGACGGGAACCTGGGAATTGTGACAAGGACCTCACAGCAACCAAGGCCCAGATGACATCGTTTGGGCAAAGCCAAGAGGGAAAAGCAATCAACGGAGACGAGGGACCCTAGGCCTCGGAGCAGCCTGGTGCCTGACGCCCCACTCCTCTGCCTGCCGACATGCACCACCTGCCACGGGCTTCGCCCCACCTCCTGCCGTGTCCCCACCTCCGCCTGCCACGGTGCGTCCCACACCTCCCTCCCCACTCCAAGCCAGGTTTCCCCTGCGGCGGCTGAGGTACACCAGCTTCTCCTCCCACCGCTGCCCTCTGCCAGGAGAGGTTCAGCTAGAAGACTCTGGGTGCCTAACGGTCAACATCTCTGTTCCCTAACATCTCAACCTTTCTCCTGAGGCAGGGGTCCCCTCACCTGAGCGGGCACCAGACTTGCCTGGAGGGTTTGTAAAACTTAATTCCAGGGTCCAATCCCTAGAGTGTCACATTTAGCAGACCTGAATCAGGCTCCCAAGTGGGGCTGGCGTGCCTCTGGCAGTGTTTTTTTGTTTGCTTTTTTTTGTTATTGTTGTTGTTGTTGTTAGTACAGGGTCTACAGGGTCTCATTACACAGATTGGACTCAGAGTGATCCTCCTGTTTTCAGCCTCCCAAGCACCGCGATTACAGGCACGCAGCACCACACCCAGTCTAGAGGCGGGGCTAGCACCACTTGCTGGTGGGCGAGCCCCAGTCCCTGCGGCTGCCTAAGCGGGTGTTTTAATCTGCTGAGCTATCTGACCAGCCCTGGAAGTATGGCTTTGAGAGCCACCAGTCTAAGACATGTTCTTTTCCCATCTTTCATTATATTTTTTTCCTTTCTCTACTGCTCCTGTTAAGATCCTGTTTTTAAGATGTACTGAGTCATACTTCTCAAATAATTCTGGTCTCTTTTTAAATTTCCTGTGCAATCTGGATCCCAGAGAAAGAAATATAACAGATACAGGCTGTTGTGAGCACTTCTTTAACCCTCAAGTCAACAATAGTGAGATTATCTTTAAAATAAAGTTTTTAAAAAATCAACTACAAACAAAAATAGTGGGATCACTTCATTTGCATAACCCAATCCATGCAGGTGGGATGCTATATTTATAATGAGAGTGCCTACTACTTTTAATTTGTCTCTTTGGTACAATCTACCATTATTCTCTGGGGAAATCCTCTACTAGGCCCTGGCCTGACTTCTGTAATTAAGAACTTCAGGGATGAGAATATAGCTTGGGGGCAGAGGGCTTGCCAAGCCTGAGTGAAGCCCTGGAATCAGTCCATAGCACTACTAAGGAAAGAAAGAAAGGGAAAGAAAGAGAGAGTGAGAGGGGGAGAGGGAAGGAGGAGGAGGAAAAGAGAGAGGAGAAAAGAAGAGGAAGAAGAAGAGGAAGAGGAAAGAAGGAAGAAGAAGGGGAGGGGGAGGAAGAGGAGGAAGAGGAAGAGGAAGAAGAGAGAGAGACTCAAAGTCAATTAGACACTTCCAGCGGATGTATTTAAATTCGAGGCCACTCCCTGTAGCAGGGCTTCTCAAGTTCACCGCTAGTGACATTTTAGAGCAGATCATTCTTAGTTGTGGCAACTGTCCTGGGCACTGTAAGGTGTCTAGCAGACCCCTGGACTGCACCCACTAGGTACCAACAGTAGCGTTCTCAGTTACGACAGATCCATCTCCAGTTACTTCCTAATGGCCCTTAGTGGAGAGCATTGCTGTGCACCTCTCCTCTGATGCCTCTCCAAACAATGTAAGCAGGATGGTCTCTGAGTGGCCCATCTGTGCCAGGCCACGGGGGCCATGGGAGCCCAGGAATGTCACTGCGGCAGGTGGAAGTCCTGATTGTTATTGTTTAGGTCTGTAGTGCTCCCTCCCAGCCCTCCCCCAAAAATGTTTCATGCCATCAGAGTATAACAAACAAGTCACTTTCTTATCAAAAATCTGAACAAGAGAATGTCTACGTCTTAAACTCTACTCCACCCTAGACTGCCCTCCCCCACCCCTTACATCCGAGTTGCCAGAAATGTCTTCTCAGTTTAGATTCCTGGGACAGGACTGATCACCAAAGGTAACTTATCGACATCCCCTTACCCCACTCTCCTCCTCTCCCCTCAGCAACCCTACCAGGCAATCCTTCAGGCCTTCCCCTAGTGCTGCTTAAACTTGCCCCTCCGGATAGACAGTAAACCTTCAAGACAGCCAATGGAGAAACATCGGCTGCTCCTCACACTCTAGAGAACAAAAGGAGCCCATTGCTGCATTTCTGGGTGCCGCCTACCCCATGCTGACATGTGCCCCTGCCCTCCTGCAGAACTAAAACAACCTGGCCTTGCTGAGATTTCTTGGTGGAAACAGCCTACAGGCACCCCAGAAGAGGCAGAGCTTCTAGAAGACAGTGAGATAATCACTCATCAGCGGGGTGACAAGCTTGAGGCTGATTGTGGTGTGCAGAGGGAGGGCACGACTGCCAGGGTGTCTTCTTGTCCCTGGCTCCTCCCTTCTCTCCCTGCTCCATGACTGCCAGGAGTAAACAGTATCCCTCCGCCATGCCTAACTGCCATGCCATTCTGCCCAACAGCCAGCTCACTCCAACTGAATCTTCTGAAAACTGAACCCAAATAACCCTCCCCTTCTTAAGCTGTACATGTCAGGTTCCCCTCCCACCCCCAGTGAGGGGAAAACTGACTGATTCTTTTTTAAAGAAGCATATGTTGGCAGCAGCCTACTCTGGAATTCTCCTATCTATGCAAAGGGCAGATACTCTACAGCGGTAGCAGGGGGCTCTTCATGTCATTGAAAACTCTAAAACAGCAGCTCTAGGCTGGGCATGGTGCCACCTGCCTGTAGTCCCAGAACTTGAGAGGCTGAGGCAGGAGGATCGTTGCAAGTTCAAGACCAGCCTAGGCTACAAAGTGAGCTCAAGCCCAGCCTGAGCTGCATAGCAAGACCCGATCTCAAGAAGACAAAATTAATTAAATAATTAAATAAATAAATAATTAATTAAAGAGCTGCTCTAGAGTATGAACTCATAGGAGAAAAGATAAAATTTGGCCCCACACCCAAAGCCCAGATGAACTTTGTCACAGGCCTTGGTCTTCAGACCCTATATCTCCCTAAAAATCACATATTCTTCCTCAAAATTATCTACTACACCCAATCTCTTCTCTCCTGTGAAGAAAGGCAGGAAACTATGGAAAGCCCATCAGATTCCTGGGCACTCACCTTCCTCTGATCTTTGCCAAGCACGTATGTGTCTGTAGACCTTCTTCCCTGTGGTTTGATCTACTGTCAGTTTATCTCTCATATTCAAAATATCAAACTTCAGGGGGCAGAGGAGGGCACTCCTGCTCCCCAACAAAAGTACACAAGCTTTTAGTGTCCCAACGCTAAAACCCCCATGCCCTAAAACAGCACTTCTCAAAATTTAACATGCCTGGGCTTTCTCAAGCTTGAATGTGCCAGGACATGCTACGACAACGTAGCTCCTGATCGGTAGGCTCAGCGGTGGGGCTACGTTGGCACTCAAATGAAGGTCCCCATCATAGTCTCCAGCCCCAGACAAATGAACCAGAATCTGCATTTTAGCAAAATCCTCATCCAGGCATGGGAAGTACTGTCCAATATAAGCACAATGGAACACAGCTGGAGGTGAAGTCAAGGCTTGGAGACCAGCTGAAGAAGTGCAGGACACAGCCAGCCATGGGTTTGCCCTCGGTGACGAGGGGACTCACGCACAGGGAGCTTCTCTTTCCTCAGCACAAGTCCTTGCCTCAGCTGTGTGTGCTCCTAAACCCTACAGGGAAGGACCTCAGTTACTGCCTGCACGTGTGTTGAGGCCGGCTCCCCCCATTCAAGGTCAAGCTGCAGTCGTCCATGTGCTAGGGCTTGCACAGCCCCTGCCTTGGCTGGGTCTTGGTGCTCACATTCTAGATCCTTCCCTATGTGCTTTTCTGAGCCTGCTGATATCGTCGCCATGATTCACCTCAAATGCTACTTGCCCTTTGTCTCCCTTGCTTAACTTCTCATTGGTTCTCTAAGTTCCTAGCTAGCTCATCAGCTTGGGAGTGTGGAAGCAAATCATTAAATAAAGCATTGTTTCCTTGTCCATATTTTGACCAATTAAGGGGCAAGGGAGTCAGTCAGGCACGGATCAAATTACTTTGGACCCTAAAAACTATTGACTGAGGTTGAATTGGAGGATGTAATGACTACGGAAACAACGAAGTTCCTAATTCCACTTCCAGAGGAATTCCTCACCATGGGCAAAGCTGAACAGCCAGAGGGGCAGAACCTGGGTGGCGAAGGCAGACGCCCGACCCACAGCAGTGTGGGGCACGTGCCTTCCCCAGGCAAGCAGCCGGAACAGGAGATGGAAGGTGTGCTGGGAATGCCCAGTTTCTTCTTCCTACTTGACGACCATTCAGGCAAGAATGAGGGAATGGGTGAGGGGGAAACAGACAAAAAAAAAAAAAATTTGCTTGACTCTCTTCTTCCTATGACTGCTGGGGAACTGTCTGAATTAGTCTGGCCCCTTTGCAGTTTCAAGTGATAGAACCCATGTCGGGGCTCTGAATCCAGGGCTCAAATGCAGTGAACATTCAGAGCAGAAGTCAAAGGTAGTTGAACCAAAAGACGCTCACCCTGCCTCTTTCTATACATCCTCCTGTGCCCGAGGGTGGGGATTATCACCCCAGGGGGCTCTGTTTTATGGTCAGTAACTGGTGATATCATTGCAGCTAGAGCTTTCCTCTTGGACAGTAAAGTCCCCTCTTCCTTCGTCCTCCCTGTCTCTTCCTACTTCTGAGTAGTGTCCTCATTCTAAAGGCAACGTTTCCCATTTAGCCAAGAGCCTCAGAAAAGAAGAGAGACTCATGTATCACATCTAATGAAAACCTCTGGCCAAGTTTGAGTTCGTCTGGCCCATCATAAAAGTATACATATGGCCAGAGGAAGTGGAGTACTATGCTGGAGGATCCTGGGTTGTAGGTCTACCTTTGGGCTGGGAAGGGGAGGAGACAGATTCCCATATAGGATCACATGAAGTGGAAGACAGGATGGTTTTTCAAAGTAAAAAGTGATAGCCGGGCATGGTGGAGCACGCCTATAATCCCACCACTTGGGAGGCTGAGGCAGGAGGACTGGTGTGAGTTCGAGACCAGCCTGGGCTACAAAAGTGAGCCCAAGGCCAGCCTGAACTGCATAGTGAGACCCTGCCTGAAAAAGAAAAAAAAAAAAAAAAAGTAAAAAGTGGTTATTGCCCACAAAATAAAAAGAAGATACCAACATGAACTCCTTGTGCTATACCACACTCACATACATGCCACATGTGCATACACATACAAATACACACACACACACACACACACACACACACACAGAGTGCTTAAACCTGAAACATCCAACCTCCCACTTGTTGCCATTGATTTCTTGTAGAAAACAAACGAGAAAGGTTTTCTCTGAAGAATTTCAACAAACCATAGTGACATAGAGCAACCAGACTTCGCTGGCCAGGAGGAAAGATCTAGCTGCGATGATATCACCAGCGACTCACCATAAAACAGAGCTCCCTGGGGTGACAAGCCCCACCCTCATGGACAGAAACTGCCATCACCTTGTTTGTGATTGTGAATAACCCAGAACCTCCAGGAGTGCAGAAAAATACTAAGAAGTAGGATGATAACAAGATCAAATAAGGGGAGGGGGAACCCGGAAGAAATCAGTAATCCAAGGAACAGAAAGTAATTTTTTAAAACCTCTAATTTCTATCCCCAAAAATATTCCAGAAAATATCACATCTTTAAAATAACAAGTTAAACTTGGATAATAATGAGCTCCTAGAAATCAAAAAATAGGACAGCTGAAATGTTTTAAATATCAAGAAGAGACTGGCAGACAAAATCAAGGAAAGTCTCAGGGAGTAGAAGCAAAAGACTACGAAAGGAAACTATAACAGAAAAGATGAAAGACTCAGAGTTAATCTAGAAAGACCATCAGTGCCCTGACAGGAAATTCAAAAGGAGAAAGAAAGCAAAAGAATTTCTCCAAGAAATATGTGGATTCCCCAGTGCTGAAGAATAAGTCCTCAGATTAAGCAATCCCACAAACTATCAAAACAGATGAGGAAAAGACTCACTCTTAACTTACACATCAAGGTAAGATTTTAGAATGCAATGAAGATGAGTACAGGATCTTCAAAGTCTTCATAGGTGGAGGGGGAAACACACAAGTAATCTGCTAAAGAACAAGACTCATACAGGCGCTGAGATAGGTGGGATGGACCCTACTCGGCCCTTCAGCTCCGGGCGGCAGGAGGAGGGCACTGATTGGCCCACAGCTGCCATGTCCCTCCTCCTTGCCTGCCTCCACACCTCCCTCGCTCCAGAGCATGGACTGGGACACCTTGCTTCATCGCCCTCCCTCCTACTTCAGGTGACTTCAGGGTCACTTTCCAGGTTACTCTGACAGGAAGTGTAGCCTGGCTGCCCACTGGGGTGACTCTTCTCATTGCTGTCACCTTTCTCAGCAAGCTGTAAAAAAGCAACCCTAACTCACGCAGGACCGTTGTTATCATCCTCAACATCCTCAGACCCGGATAAGCTGTGAGGAAGACAGCTGGCCCTCCTGAAGATTCCCAACTTTAGCTCTGTCATTTTCACAGGAGTTGCTCAATATGTCTTCCAATGTTCAAACTGTTACCATGGCAGCTGCAAACTATCCTGCACGCTCTCTACCTGCTCTGGAACATGTCTCTTCTGAACTTAGCAAACTTAAACTTGAACAAGGCAATAGAATTAAATTGAGCCAATCAGCAGGCTTAAATCAGTAATCTTGAGTTTAGTTCAGTTTGGACCAATCATAGGCTTGAATTCAGACCAATCAGCAGGCTTGAATTTCAGCCAATCACAGGCCTACAGCTTGTATAGGAGCAGCTCTCCATTCCCACAACTCAGGTTGGTTTAGGAAATCTCCATCCTGGGGTTCTAGACCCTTGTGTTCCTGCCCATTCTTTGTCCAAATCAGTGGTTCTCAACCTTTCTAATGCCGTGACCCCGCAATACAGTTCCTCATGTTGCGGTGACCCCAAACCAAAAAATAATTTTGGTGGCTACTTCAGAACTGTAATTCCAAATAAATAACATTTTCTGATGGCTTTAGGCGACCCCTGTGTTTTGGTCATTCGATCCCCACCGGGGTTGCAACCCACAGGTTGAAAACTGCTAGTCCAAAATGAGCCTCACTCCATTGATCCTGTAACTCCAGTTGTTGCTTGGGTAGTTCAGGCTCAGAATGTCCAGGAATCTATTCAGTATCCTGAGTAGTACGGACAGTGCAATTAATTTTATAAAAACAAAAGAGCTATAAACACTAGGAATTCTTTGGCCTGAAAGCTCCAGCGATCAGGGGCCAACAGAGATCAAAAGCAGAGACCAGCGACTGGCAGAGGTGACTGACAGCAGCCAGCAGCTGAGACACTAAAAACTGAGGGCCACTGCCACTCAGAGCCCACAGCCACTGGAAGGCCTGAGCTTTGTAGACACATGACTTGTATTTGAATCAAGTAGAACCTTCAACTGACTGGAAATACCATGAGATTTGCTATCATCAACCATGAGAGGGTAGAAGGCGGCACAGCAATACCTTGGAAGTTGTAAGATAACTCACTTTCTGTCTACAGCAAACCTATTCCATTAACAGCCTCTCACCCGACTTCCCAGCTTAGCCAGCATAATGTGAAAGCTGCTGTAGACCACAGGCAAATAAGTGTATCTTTCCTTTTTCCAATAAAACTTTATTTACAGAAGTGTGGCAGGCTGGATTTGGTCCATGGGTTGTATTTTGTCAACTTCTGCTCTATAATTGTACATTCAAGCTGGGTACAGTGATGTATTGCTGTAATTCCAGCGCTTGGGAGGCTGAGGCAAGAGGATCACCACAAGTTCAAGGCTAGTCTGGAATAGATAATGAGACCCTGGAGATAGAGAGAGAGAGAAAGAGAGAGGCGGGGAGAGAGGAGAGAGAGACTGGTGAGAGAGGAAGAGAGGAAGAGAGGGGAGAGAGGAGAGAGGGGAGAGGGGAGAAGGGAGAGAGAGGGAAAGAAGGAAAGGAGAGGGAGAGAGAGGGAGAGAGAGAATATGGAATGGAACAGAGTAGAACAGAATTGTAAATATGAATTGTAAATACCCAATGTAAATATGATGCAACCAGGATATTTTTGATATTTTTAGAAATAGAACTTAGGGGTTTTATTTTCATGGAGTTAGGAGAATTCTTTGATTTGGGCTTGGTTTGTTTTGCTGAGGGGTTTTTCTAGAGACAGGGTCTTTTTGTGTAGTCCAGATTGGCTTCAAACTGTTGGTAATCGCCCTGCCTCAGCCTCCTGAGTACTCGAATTACAAGCAGCGCCACCACACGCAGCTTAGTTTGTTTTGGGGGGAGACAGGCTTTTATTACACAGTTCAGGCTGGCCTTGAACTAATTGTGTAGCACAGGTTGGTGATCCTCATGCCTCAGCCTCCGTAGCACTTGGACTTTGCCTTCTTTTCCCCTTCTATTTTTTGATACCAGGGATTTAATCCAGGACATCACAAATGCTGGGCAAGTGTCACACCACTGAACTACACACACACCCAGAGCTTTTTTGTATTAGGATACTTGAGATGAGCTCCTCCATAGCTCTTTTTAAATTTTTTTTTTAAGTTGAAACAGGGTCTGGCAGAGTCACTAAGTTGCCCAGGCAGGGCTCATGCTTGCGGCCCTCCTTCCTCAGCCTCCTGAAGTGCTGGAGTCACAGGCATGGCCCACCATGACTGCTGCCTCTTTGTATTTTAGAAGATTGCACAAGGATGTAGCCCAGCAGCATAAGAAGGTAAGCTGAGGCAATGGTGTAAAGTACAGAAAGCCTCTTGTCCTTGTAGCGGAGCCTGTCCAGCAGGGAGGATGGATCTCTCTCTCTGTCTCTCTCTCTCTCTCTCTCTCTCTCTCTCTCTCTCTCTCTCTCTCTCTGTTTCTCTGTCTCTCTGATTTTAATGTATTTAGTACAACGTTTACAGGTTCTCACTACGCAGATTGAACTCATAGTGATTCTCCTGTTTTCAGCCTCCCAAGCACTGGGATCACAGGTGTGCCACCATGTCCAGTCTCAGCAAGCCCCGGGGGAGGGCCAGCACTGCATATGGTGCAGGTGATCGAACCCAGGTCCCTACACTCTGCCTAAGCAAGTGCTTTAGTCCGCTGGGCTACCTGACCAGCCTGGATCCTTCTTCTTTTGCATTTTTCTTCTAAAACACTTCTTTTAAAAAACGGATTTAGTACTGGGTCTACAGAGTCTCACTACACAGATTGGACTTGTACTGATCCTTTTTGTTTTTAGCCTCCCAAGTGCGGGGATTTCAAGTGCATAGCACCATGTCCAGTCTCAACCACCATCTCAGTGCATCCTGGGGGCAGGGCTGGCACAGCAGGCCAGGGATCAAACTCCTGGCTTCTGCATCTGCCTAAGCAGGTGCTTTAATCTGCTGAGCTATCTGGCAGGCCCTTGAAGCCCTTCTTTTGTCAGTTGTCCAGTTCTTTGAACTGAACAGTACATGCATAGGAAGAATCGCTGCTGATGATCACTGCAGTACCCAGTAACAACACCAAGGGGCTGTTCTCTGTCAGTCACCTCTAACTCCACCAAGCTCTGCCCTTGATGAGGGGGGCTGTCCAAGAACCATGACACCATGAGCAGCCAGCATGCCAAGTCTCTGTCCCATGTCTTCCCAGTAACCTGTGCCAGATTTCTTCCTTCCCTTAGGGCTTATTGTCTGCACTCCTCATCCTGGTACCAATTCCATACCAATTGCTGCAAGCGATAGGAATTTCGTTTTCAGTACCAGGAGCTAACCAGACTTTTGCACTGAGATACATCCCCAGCCTTTTGGAGGCAAGGTCTCACTAAATTGTCCAGGCAGGGCTCAAACTTGCAATCTTCCTGTCTAAACTTACTAGAGTGATAGGACTATAGTAGTTTATTTTGGCTAGAGAAACTAACAACAACAACAAAAAAAAAAAAATGGTGAAAGAAAGCTGAATAGCTTGGGCCAGGAGGGATGGCTCAGTGGTCTAAAGCGCCTGCTTGGGAGCTTGGGTGGCTTCAAGGACCACGGTTCGATCCCCGGCACCACATGCTGTGCCAGCCCTGCCCTCAGGGCAGGCTGAGCCGGCCATAAAAAATGAGTGAATAAATAAACAAAGGTTCTGAAACAAGAAAAAATAAAATAAAATAAAAATTCTTAAAAAAAAAAAAAAATAGAAAGCTGAATAGCTTATGAAATGGAGGACCTGAGTCATGCCTCGGGAATGACAAGACAGGGGGAGTCTCAGAAGCAGCACCTCAGATAGTTTCTTTAGGATACCAAGGACAGAAGGACTGCCAGCCCCGTCCCCGGGGCACGCTGAGATGGCAACTGAGACTAGGCGTGGTGGCGCACACCTGTAATCCCAGCTCTTGGGAGGCTGTAAATAGGCAGATCACTGTGAGTCCGATCTAGTAGTGAGACCCTGAACACTCTATAGACCCGTCCCTAAAATACGAAAGAAAAAGAAGTACTCTGCCCCAGCCACTCTAAGCTAATACAAACTCTACTGAAGACGCAGGTGTCAGGAGAGCATCTCATTGGCTGACTTGAGTCACGTGTCCACCTTTGAGGTGTGGTTTCATCACAATTGAAGCTGTTGCTGTAGAATGCGAGCCTTCTACCCAAGAAAGACCAGGATGCTGATATCAAAGGAAAGAAGAAGGACGCTTCATAGAGAAAAACAAAGATATTCAGTGGCTACCCATGGCTCTCCCTGTACATCCCTGCTGCGCATCAGCTGAATCCTGACCATCCTCCAAGGCTCCAGCTCTGGTGACAGTGACTCTCCACTGCTCTAATCTGAAGGCTTCCCAGGAAGAGGCAATTGTCCCCTCCTCTGTGCCTCTCAGGTATTCCGCACCTCTGCCCCCAATGCTTATCGGTGCCCCCTGAAATCAGCACGGAATCGTTTCATCTTCTCTATCGACCCAATGTTGGAAGCACGAATGGCGGCCAAGTGGCGAAGCACAATTCTGCTCTCACAGCGCCAAGACTTGGTAACCAGAAATTTGCACCTGTTTTGAGCATCTCTGGGCAACTCTAGGGGGAACTTGCTACTGTCCCGGAAGCTTCTCGGTGACTCCTGGCAGCTTTTCTATTTGTGCCCTAAGATTTTCTTGGGGGCACCCACCCTGGTTTACTTTGATTTTGAGTTCTTTGTTTTGTGTATCTCATCTTGCTAGGTATTTTTTCCAAATTGTTATTTCTCTTTGTATAAGGGAACTCAGAAAGGACTGCATAAGGGAACTCAGCCATGTACTCATGTACTCTGGCTGACAGAGAGGCACCATGGCCCATTCTCGACATGATGACTATCTGAATGTCATCTAGATAGCTTCAGTTTATGATGGCAAAACTCATATCTCTGAATTAAGAATCTAGAGCTTGTGGGAAATATCCCTAGCAGCTGAAGTTGAGGTTCTTTTCAATTGTTCTCTGGGAGTAGTGTAATCTCAGCGGACGCTTCTACTGAATTGCTTTGGATTTAGTTTTTTCTCCCCAGCATTACAAAGTGAGCTTTCTCCTCACCCACTTCCAATCTAATAGTTATTCTGGATTTTTCTAAAGGTACTTCTAGAAACATTCTTGTTTCTGCAAACACAGAAGTGAAAGAGACATGCTCTGGTCTTTTCTATAGCATCTTTTCACCTTCTTATCCCCTAGATTAGCAGAATTCAGAGTTTAACTGAAGAAGCCCCCCTTTCCATATTGTACAGCCATTGGGCAGCTGCGTCATATACTTCCCCACCCTCAGGTTCAAGGGTAGACCTCAAAGGACAGGACAATCAGCTTCTATCTTCTCCCCTTTGCAAGAAACATCAGGCCGGCTTGACCCTGTAGAACAGAGCACAAAATCTTGTGTGAAAATGCAGAAACTTGGGGTCCTGTTTTCCCCAGTGAAAATGAGGAAGCAGGGATCCTATTGGTGCACGCAGCCATCTCCCAACAGCGTGAGAGCAGTCAACTCTCATGGAACAAGGGTGACACTGGGAGAGACCTGCAAAGCAATCAGAGCCAGGGTCCTGTTCTAACCATGTCAGAGGGCTCCTTACCTGCAGGATCTTTGCTGACTCCAGCCAATAGGGGACCAACCCCAGTTTTGCTCTGCACTATGTCCCCAGCACATAGTAGGTCCTCAAATCATTGACTGACCAAATGATCCATTAATGCTTCCAGGATTTGTGGTGTCTAGGATCCTTAAAGTCCTGAGGGAAAACCCCAGAAGTCTGTAACTGCAACAGAAGCAGTAAGATTAGGACTCTTGAACCAGTGTCCACAACATTGTAAGAACTTAGTGAAAGAGGGGCGTGTCCCATTAATAGATGGTAGTCATTTGTTTTTGCCATTTTTATTACTAGGACGATGAAGATGTCAGATGACTAAGCTAAAAGCGACATCTTAATATCAAAAGGAAAAACACTGTGCTGAGAACCTCGGCTCTGCTCCGTCCACTCACCTCTCCCTGGGTCTCCACGCCAGCTTCCATGCCAGCTGCTCCCCCTGTCACCCCCCCCCATTACTTCTACCCATCATGCCTACTGCCCCACCTCTCTCCCCCAGTCACCTCCCGAGGTCTTTCCTGTAGCCTGTTAAAGATGCAAGGAAGGAGGAACACAGTATTCACAGGCTCCTGCTGTGGGCACGGCCTCCTGCCAGGCACTTTGCATCTCTTATTTTCGGCCTGTCTGATCTACCACCCTGAACAGTTTATGAATGATGGGGCTCAGGAAGGTGATGAGATGGGTCACGGTCACATGGCCCCTAGGTGGAGGACTTAATGCCTAAGGCCCGTGCTAGTTGATGCTTTCCGCCACGCTGCCCTGATGGTGTGAAAGCCGTCATGCCAACGCCCTTTCCCAGATGCCTAAAGCTGTTCTCCAGGCCCAGGCTCTCTACCAGCACGGCAGCCTGACAGCCCAGCAGTGGCTGTGCCATCTCCTCCACGTTCTGGCCAACATCCTTGCCTTTTCTTCCAGTGGGCCAGATCTGCAGGGGCTTGCCAGGCCCCATCCTTAAAATGGGTCACAAAGGTGTCTCTGACACCTGGTTCTCCCTGGGGAGCAGCCCTGCTGCGGCGGTGGCGGCGGCGGCGGCAGCGGTGGTGGTGGTGGTGGTGGTGGCAGAGGCAGAGCCAGAACAGCTATGATCCAAGCCTCCCAGGGAACCAAAGCTAATTTTCAAGTGTTTAGGAGGCAGATCCTCAGTGACTCACTGTTTGGGCTCTGGTGACCCAGGCTAGGAGCCAGGGGCTGCCAGGAGCTGCCTCATTAAAATCAAAAGGAAATGGTGAGCAAAGAGTGGCTCCCACCGCCAGGAGACCATGATTCATGGCTGCTGGGTGTTTTGGGCCAGGTGGATGCCCCTCTCTGATCCCTGCCCCACCCCCATCTTCTCTATAGCAGGGCAAGAACACAGCCAGGAGAGGCCTAAGGAAGTCATTGGCAGATGTGAATGGGCGGGGTCAGGGGCAGGGCTGAGGAGCCTCATACCACCTGGTACTGAGCTTTAAACCCAGATGGAGGCCCAGAAACCCCATCTGTCCGTGTGGTTCAGGCCTGCCTGCTGGACCCCAAGGTGAGACCCCCCCCCAGGAGCCCCAGCCAGTGTACTTCACATCTGGATTCCTTCCTGGCAGTCCCAGCCACTCACAGCTCCGGGGTCTCCTCTCCCAGAAAGAAAGCTCACCCAGGACCCAAATGAGGGACAGAAGCCAGGTTCCCCTCAGTGACTCACTGTGACCCCTATCGTGGGCCTTGGATGCTTGTCCTGTTGGGCTTCTCCTTCAGCTTTAGAAAAAAAAAAAAAATTAAAGTGTAAATTTTACAACTGGGTTAATCTAAAGACAAATATAATCCAGGCTGGACTATACTCACTGTTCTTCCAATTTTGTAAGAAATTAGAAGATTTTGGAGGGTACCCCAAAGGTTCACAGGATGCTAGGCTTGGCCTTCTTTGCCTGGTGGAGAATCCTTTGGGATGCCCAAACCCAGCCGTGGCTCACTATTTATTTAGGCGTGTGCTCCAGTTTCTTCCTTGGAGAGGGGGAGGGCTGTTGAGGGCACCCTGAGATCCTGGGAGAGGGGGTTGGCACTGCCTGGCACATACTGAGAAGAGGACAGCTGCTTAGTGGTAGAGGGAGGCAAGGCCTTCCATCCTCCTAACCCAGGCAGGAAAGCTGAAGTTCTAAGCAAGAAAAGGACCTGCCCTAGGCCACGTAATAAACACAGGAACTAGGATTGGCCGCAAACTCAGCAGCTCTCAAACCCTGAACATGACAGAAGTGGAAGGTCAAGTTATCCCAGTTGCAGGTCGGGAGCAGGGAAGGCAGGGGAGGACAGCTTGTCTCTGGTTCTGCCCAGTGGAGCCATGGAAAATGAGAGGCTTGGAACGGGGCCCTTACAAGGCTGGGAGGGCGGAAGTCTCCCCTGCCTCTCTGGGTCTCGCTTTCTGAATTGGTAAAACAGGACTAAAGAAGAGATACCAAGACCACAACACACAGTGCAGCCAGTGGGTGAAGGGCAGTCTGTGGGAGCTAGGACCGTGACTCTGGAACGGGCAGGTCATGGGAAAGGCGCAAGAAGGAAGAGACCGCAGGATGGACCCCACCCTGACTTCCACGCTGCTTGGAAGCAAGGTCCACAGGCCCCAGCTTGGTCCCTCCTCTGGGGACTTGACCAAAGTGCCAGGCCTGGAAGAATCATTGCATCACTGGGCGCTCAAGGGTTAATGATGGGGAGTGGACAGGACGAGGGTATTTAGCTAATTGGGAGGCACCCTGAGCTCAGAGGTGACCCTGCAGCCTGCCTTCCTGCTGCAGGTTCGTCTGACCCCTGCTCCATTCTCCCCTCGGGATGAGGCTTCCCCCTGTCCTGACCTCCCTCTGCATCCTGGGTAAGTGACATCTGGGACCTCCCCCATCCCCACCCCTCGGGCAACCCCTGACTTTACAGAGGGTGTCACGGGCACAGAATACTGAAGACTGGCTTCCTCACGCCACCAACCAGGCTCATCCTGAGGCCAGTTTGGCCCAAACTAGCAGTAGCAAAAGGAAAGGGATGGAAGAAGAGGTAAACACAGGCTGAGACAGGAAGGGGGACACAGGACAGGGGCTGTAGGGACCCCAGCCATACATGTAGGATGCCTCCCGGCTGCTGGCTTCCATTTCTGGCTCCAGCCTGGCTCGGTGGACACTCCCACCCCTACCAAGACTGAAGCAGAATGACCCTGAGGGAGTCAGGGAGATCCCTGAAGGTGTTTAGGGAATATGTCTGGTGGCAACTGGTGAGATCTGGGGGGACAGAGTGCTTCTGGGGGAGATGGGGGCCAACAGCAGGGGAGAAGGTAGCAATTGTTTGGGAGAGGTGTGAACAGCCAATGAGAAGGCCACAGAAGGCATGAGTGAGTAATATTCTGGGAAACAGTGGGGGGCACACACACACAGGTGACAGGGTGGGGACCAAGGGACTCAGGTGTGAAGGATGTTGTCTGAGGTATCATTTACTGTCACTGTTTTTTGGTAGTGGGCCTTCTGTGGAGGGGAGCTTGACTAGACAAATGATTAGGTCTGAAGAGACCTCAGATCGCCATCCTCTGCCCTCCCCGCCAATAGTGGCTCTAGCCAGTGGGAACCTGGTCCAGTTTGGGATGATGATCGAGAAGATGACAGGGAAGTCACCGCTGCAGTACAACGACTATGGCTGCTACTGTGGCCTCGGTGGCTCCAACTGGCCTGTGGACCCGACCGACTGGTGAGGAAGAGGCCAACGGGGGGCCCCTGGGCTGAGGAAGGGCTGGAACCTCCCAGGAGGAGGGAGGACCTGACGGCAGCTAGACGCAGAGACTGGCCCCCTCCTTTAAGGTCCTTTGGGGTTTGGGCCCTGGGCAGCCCCTGGGTACAGCCCCCCCACCCCCACCCCCCCACCCCCGCCTGGCTCCTAGGCCCCTGCAGGTTGACCATCACCCCACAGGTGCTGCCATGCCCATGACTGTTGCTATGGGCATGTGAAGAATCTGGGCTGTGAACCCAAAATGGAGAAGTATCTCTTCTCTGTCAGCCAGGATGACATCATCTGTGGTAAGCGATGAGCCCTTGAGTGAGGCAGAGGTGACGCTGGGTGAGGGAGGGGGAAACCTGAGACAAAGCCCCTCCTGGTAGTGACCTTTGACCTCGTGAGGGACACGTTGAGGCTGAAGATAGCTTTCCCATCATCCTATTAGAGCAGAGAGGCCTTGGGGTGGGGCTGTGGCCCAGTGGTAGAGTTCTTTGTGAGTTCCTTGTTGTTGTTGTTGTTGTTTTGTTTTGTTGTTTTTGTGGCACCAGGGATTAAACACAGATCCTTGTGCTTGTTAGGCAGGCTCTTATTCCACTGAGCTGTCTCCCTGGGAAAACTGAAGAAGGATTTTTATTTGGCTGGCTCAGGCTGCCTTATGCTCCACGTGGAGGTGGAATTGAACCGCGGTCCCTGGTGCCCGAGTGCCTTTGCTGAATCATGTGCTATAATCAACTGAGCTGCCTGGCAAGCTCCAGTGGTAGAGTTCTTGCTTTGCATTCAGAAGGCCCTAGCTTGAATGTCCAGTCCAAAAAAAAAATAATAATAAAAGAGTAGAGCAGCGTACCCATCTGTCCAGATGCCCACTGGGCACTGGTGCTAGGGCACCCCACGGCCCATACCTAGGCCCTAATCCCATCTCAGCCCAGGGCTTCTTCCCCACCCACAGCCACCTCCCAGCTCCCCTTCAGGCAGGACACAGTAGGGGCCCAGCTGAGCCACATCTGCAACAGCTGGACTCACACCCCTCCTTTGGATAGTGCCAACTGGAACTGAAATTGGGAACTGTTCCCAAGGCTGATTTCCCTATTAAGGGCTGTCTGACTGGGCCCATTTTCCTCCACTCTGCCATATCCAATGCCCATTTGGACCAATTTGGAGATGCCGCCTACACCAAGAGCGTGTGGAGGGTGTGCAGATCAAAGGACCAAGCCTTCTACCTCTGTAAAGTCAAGTGTGGCCTGGAGGGCGGGCAGAGCCCAGCAGGTTAGGGTGTAGAGAAGCACCTGAGATGTCAGACTGAGGCAGAGCTGACTCAGAGCTGCTTGTTTCTGCAGTGGTCGACTCAGCAGGGCAGCTTTGTTAGGTAGCGAGCTCCCCATCACCGAGGGTTCTGGCAAACCCGGAACAATAAGCTGTTAAGATGATGCCGAGAGGATGCATGGAGGGAGGGGTCTGGTGGGTGGGACGCAGGGTCTGAGTCCTTCTCAGGGCCTCCGTCTGCCCACCATGAGACTTTGCACAGGGGGCAGCCTCCCCCAGAAAGTGTCGTCAGCTATAGGACAGAGGTCAGCATGCCCACTTCCTCAGCTCAGTCCAGATACTGCTGGGGAGCCCAAGGAGGCCGCCAAACCCTCCCACGCTGCATCCTGCCCAAATAGCAGGACTGGGCAGAATCCCATGGAAACCTACTCCCCCTCAAGCAGGAAGTGAGGTACCAGGACCTCTCTGGGCAGGGAGATGTCTTTGTGGGATAAAAGGCAGCCAGAGTCACTCTGGACAGAGAGAGGCAACTGCAGCGGAGAGAAGAGCAGGCTGCCAGGAGCCTGGCACCGCAGCACTGAGGCCAACTGGCTGGGGCATGTGCTGGGGACGGGAGTGGGAAAGTCTGATTCCTAGGTTGGGTATAGGCATAAAATTAGGCTCTGTCCAATCTGGTGGGACAGGCAAAGTGCCCAAGCAGGCCTTAGCTCAATCTAACAGCCCCACCCTGGACACAGGCCACTCGGGGGCTCTCGCAAGCCCTCTGGGGATGACTGCTACATTTCTGAGCTTCTCTCTGCTTATGGCCAAAGAGCAGCATCAGAGGAGTAGGGGTGGCCTGGAAATCCCTCTGGGCATGGGCAGGCGACCATGAGTAATCTCCATGCAGGAGAGAACTCAAGCCATCAAGGGCACTAGGGCGAGGAAGGAGGGACACAAGTGCAAACATCCAGCCGTCTCAGTGTCCTGGGCCCCCCCAAGCAAGCCCTCCCATGCCCCGCCCCTGCCTCTTACCTACCCCTGACATGCCCCCCAAGAACAGGGGCTCTCATCAGTAGGGGTGACCAATGGGGTCAGGAGCACAGAACCCTGAGCACCCAGGAGCCGCCCCGACTGTGTCTGAGAGCAGCCGGCCTGGTCCTCCATCTTCAGTCCCTGACTCACCTTGTCCCATCCAGCTGGCAGGACCGCCTGCCAGAGGCAGACCTGCGAGTGTGACAGGAAGGCTGCGCTCTGCTTTCGCCACCACCTGGATACCTTCGACCGCAAATATGTCAATTACCCCAACAAGCTGTGCACAGGGCCCACCCCACCCTGCCCATCTCCTCCACCCAGCCTCAGGCTGCTGTAGTCCTGGGCCAGCGGAAGGTGAGAAACAAAGCCGTCCCTCTGGAGAATTCCCTTCCCATAAACCCCTCTCCTGCAGAGCTCCCAGGCTGTGGCTTCCTGGGCCACCCTTTCTTCCCAGGAGGTACCCCAGGCGCCTCTGGTACCCACAAAACTCACTAACTTACCCCTAGAATCTTGATTCCATCTTCTGAATAACTGAATAACATTGCCCTGTAATTTGCCTAATATTCTTTGATTGTCAGACCCTGACATCCTGAGATTTAGTGTCTATAATTTCATTCATTCATTCATTCATTCATTCATTCATTCTATTTTGAGCACCTACCTTGTTCCAGCCCCGCACTAGACACTGGAACACAGTGCGAAGGAATCTGCCCCCATGACTCCGCCTGCAATGCCAACATGAAGTCCTTTTACTTTTCTACAACCGTAGGTTTCTGGGACACCTTTTCTCTAAGCTTCTACAGGGCTTTATCTGAGATAGTCATGGCAGTTTCTGGGAGGAATAGTTCTGGCCATAGAGCTTAACGTGAAAAATATGAAAAATACCAAGCTAAAAATATTGTGCTCACTGTCTTTAGGCCTCTGAACACTGAGCCTGGCACAAAAAAAAAAAAAAAAAAAAGAAAAAGAAAGAAAGAAAGAAACTGTTATAGAGGGCAAAGTAGCTCTACATCCATCTTATCCAAAACTCTTTGTCAGTGATGGGCATTTGGGGGTCAGAGAGGGGACATCCTATAAAAGGGTGTCTTCATCCCAGGTTCTTCATTTCAAAAAAAAAAAAAAAAAAAAAGAAAGAAAGAAAGGGAGGAGCTGGGCATGGTGGTGCACGCCTGTAATCCCAGCACTTGGGAGGCTGAGGCAGGAGGATCAGTGCAAGTTGAGACCAACCTGGGCTACAAAAGTGAGCTCAAGGCCACTGAACTGCATAGCAAGATCCTGTCTCAAAAAGACAAAAAAATAAATACATACGTACATACATACATACATAAAAATAAAAAATAAAAATAATTTTTAAAAGGGAAGGCAGGGGGTATCTGCCACCATCATTCTATAGTTGCCACTGGGGAGAGAGCAGGTGTCCAGGACAGGGCAGCTGTGAGCAGGTGCAGCTGGGTCAGACTCCTGAGAGCGAGGAGGAAAGAGTGCAGCATCACGGGCCCACTAAAGGATCCCCGCCAGGAGGCACACGGCCCACCCTGCAAGCAGTGCGCTTGGCAGGTTCTACTAACTCAGGGACACAGCGTCTGCATCAGCTACAAGCAGCAGGTACCGTCCTCCGGGGTCAGCGTGAACCTATTTAATGAGAGAAAGAATGTTCAAACGCACTACGCCGGGCAAAGCTCACAGAACACAGACTCCAGACCTCGATACAACCACCAGAACCTCAAAAGGCAGAAACGCCCTGTGCTAACACTTGCAGGTGGAAATGGACATGCGTGTGTGCTTTTGCTACTGAGACTCCGACCCCTGGAAGGCGATGTCTTGGAGCAAAATGGCAGGCATGGCGGATGAGCGAACCTGCCTGTCAGGAAAAAATGGTGCTGTGGCGCCCTCTGGTGTCTGTCCTGTATTACGCAGAAACCTAAATATCTTGCGCTTGGCAGTGTGTTTGTGGGCTAGTGAAATTTCTGGGTTTGCATTTTCAGTAATAAATATACGAAGAGATCACTGAAGGATACTTTGAAACATAGTGGGATTCTGGTTCCTATACAAAAATAGGAAATTCGAGGTAAAGGAGCTGATGCGGGTGGGATGGAGAGGTTACTTCTGGGCATGGTGGGTTCCAGGTACCATGCAAACTGTGGAACTGTCCAACAACTGAAAAGCCCAAGTCAGGAACCAGACTCCACTGCGGCCTGTTGTGATTCCTGTTTTCTCCCCAGCCACACGGTGGGCTGCTTGGCCACAGCCCCCTCTTATCCTTTGTTTTCCCAGGGCTCAATAAATGATCAATGTATGAATCAAGTAGTCTATCTAAATTCCATCTACACCTATGTGTATCTAGGACACAAACCGCTGATGTCCAGATGCAGACTTGTGAAAAGGACTGAAAATGGAAAGGAAACCCCTACACCTGAAGTCAGAAGCCCCAGGGAGACCTTGGTCCTCCTGCTGTGCCTCAGACCTCACCATGCAGTGGGAGTCCCCGAGAGCAGCACGGGTGTGTCATTAGGGAACGCAGAAGGCTTGACCTGCCCCCAGACCCACTGAATCAGAATCAGGGTTAGAGAGACCTCTGCACGTACACATGAAAACCCAAGATGTGCCAATCAATGGCCACAGCTAGATGTGTAAAGTGGAGCAATGACATTTCTCTGATAGGTTGGTTGCGGCAAGATATAAATATCAGTTCATATAAAGGCATAGTCATAATCCTAGCACATGAATAACAGGCACATGAGGTCCTGAGAATGGATGGGTGGGTGGGTGGATGGATGGATGGATGGATGGATGGATGGGTGAATTCATGAATGAAACAACATAATAACAACATTTATTAAACAAGTATTTTTAAGGCACTGTTCTAGGGGCTTTACATAGATTCACTGGATGGATGGATGGATGGATGGATGGATGGATGGATGGGTGGACAGATGGATGGGTGGGCAAATTAATGAATGAAACAGCATAACAACATTTATTAAGCAAGTGATTTTTTAAGGCATTTTTCTAGGGGCTTTATATAGGTTCACTGGATGGATTGGTGGATACAAGGATGGGTGGATACATGGATGGATGGGTGGATGGATGGATGGATGGATGGATGGGATGGATGGGAGGAAAGGAAGAAGGGAGGGAAAAGAGGATGAGTCAAAGGACTATGTCAACGCTGAGGAGGGGACATTGTCATCTGAATGTCTGTTTTCTCTCCAGTTCTGGTGACCATATTTGTACTGGTTTTGCCCTACTAAAAGCTACACATGAAGCACATTCCATTAACTTCATGCATCAGTGATGGCCAAGCACAGTGGAATTCCTGAGCACACCAAAGACAGATGATTTCACAGACATCTGTCTGCTTCTTTGGGGGTCCTTTGCGAGGTCAGTTGTGTACAAACAGTGCTTCTGGACTTTTTTGATGCATGCTAGAGATACAGAAAATTTAGATACGTTCAACTGGCAGACAGAATATTCAGCACTATTATGTTCCAGACCAAAGCTAATGAGAGGACCAGCACCTTCTCTGGCCTCCAGCCTCCATCTCCTCTCCACCCGGACAATTGATCGCTGATTTCTGTCGTCTTGTTCCTCCACCCCCTCCTCAAACATCAGCAGCTCACTCCCCCGGCACCACGGCTGGGCACCGTCTGTCTGTAATCCAACCGGATCCATCTACACGTCTCACTACTCCAGCATATGCCCGCTGCTCCCATGCCTTTAATATTTGTGTGACTGCTTCTCTCGGGTACTTTCCAAATTCTGCTTTTTTCCACCTAGAGAGTTCATGAGCTCCTCAACTGCCGGACAATGTGGTTAGACCTTTCCTAGCGCAGTTATATGGGTTCTCTACAGTGTAGGGTGGCCTTGGATTCAAATCCTGCCTCTGTCAGCCATCTGTGAGCTCAGGCCAGTTAGTTTTGTACATAAAATGGAGCTAGAACCCTGAGTCTCATTAGCTGTTTTAAGAGTAAGACAATGTGTTCAAAGTACCTAAGAGAGTAGGGACATCCATCCATGTTTTGTCACCCTCCCTGATTTTTGCCTCCTCTGTTGCATTTGTCACACTGATGCAAAATAAGTATCTGCTCAGTTCAACCCATGGGCATACAACTGGGATTATTCTAAGGAGGTCACACTATAAGTGAATACCGTAATAACTGATTTGAATAGCTCTGGGCTACTGATATCAGAGCATTAATTTATCTTAAATGAATATGCATTCATAAGCCATTATTCACCTTTTTTTTTTTTTTTTTAGCCTTGAGTTGATGGTCCCCAAAGTCACAACAGTGAAAATGGCCGGAAAGACCCTGCAGCATTTCCTTAGGGGTTGGCTGCCTGTAATGTCCCCGGGTCCAAGCAGCACTGTCAGGTGAATGCTGTACAATGAAAAATCAGCAAGTTGGACTACGGATACCTGATTTTTAGAATTCACTCAGCAAGCACAGCAGTACTCTTTTCAGTGGCAAAAGGCAAATAAGTGTTTGAAGAATTAAATTTCTAGTCTTGCTCCAGTGTACTCATAATATATTCTATGTCCCAGTCGTGTGGAACTTGCCACCGCAACAGCTTGCTATGCTGGCCCTTTAAGGACTGACCTTACCCTGTCCAAATGTCGCCACCTCTATCAGGCCTTTTTTTATTTCTCCCCTATCCTAACAACCTTCCTTTAGAGCTTATGTTCTCTTGGGTCACATTTACGTGTCCACTTTTATCCCTGGCCTGGAAGCCTTTGCTTTTTGAGTCAGGGTCTTTCTATGTAATGCAGGCTGGTCTTAAACTCACTACGGAGCCCAGCCTGGCCTCAATTGTGCAGCAATTCTCCTGCCTCAGCCTCCTAAGTGCCAGGATTACAAAAGTGCACCATCATATCCAGTTCAGGAAGCTTTTTGAGTACAGGATCCAGGTCAGTCTCAGTGACCAGAAATAATAGCCATACACAGCACAGGCTCTAATCTAAACATGAGATCAATTCTTGAATAATTAGATGGTGAATAAACTGAAGAAGAAAAAAAAAAAAAAAAAAAAAAAAAGCTGAGTACTCAAGAGATAAATCCCAGGGCAAGTTCCCACAAGTTATCCAGGAAGGTAGAAGTGTTCCCTTCCACCAAGCCAGAATCTATCAAGTGGCCGGACTGGTCTCAATCCTGCCAAGCAAAGTTGTGAATCTCTACATATGGAGTGAGAAACTCTTTTCTCCAGCAGTCCAGTTACAGCCACACTGACACAGGGCACTTTATGAATTGCACTACGCAAGCTACAAAGGTGAAGAAGGCACACTGAGGGGGAAGGGAAAGCACAAGTGTAAGACCAAGCACCCCTGATGTACCTGGCTGGCAGGTAACTCAAGACCCACGATGTGTAACCGTGAGCAGTCACCAAGGGGGGTTCGTGAGCAAGGTCGCGGCCACTGGTCCTCACCCCTCCTGATGATACCCCACCCTGACTCACTCGGCCTGCCAGCTAGAAAGGCCTGCTAGGTCCCCTGGCCCAGGCATGAAGCCTCCAGGATGGGAGGCCTGGCCCTGTAGGAAAGGGGCCTGTAAGGTGGCCTTGGGTTCAAATCCTGCCTCTGTCACCCATCTGTGAGCTCAGACCAGTTAGTTTTGTAAATAAAACTAGTTTTGTAAATAAACTCAGCCCTAGCTGAGTCCCTGGAGCAGAACTGAAGGGGCTTCTGAGGTTTTGCAATCAGGGCAGCTCCTAAACTGCAACATACCCCCGTCCTTTGCAAGGTCCTTCCTGCCTCATAAGCTGGATGGTCTGGGTCTACCCCAGGAAGTCGTCTCTCAGGCATGGATTGAGACTAATGTAACACCAGCAAGGCTTAAGTGACCATGAGACTTTCTCTGCCAGTCGTCAGAATACTTTCTGGCTCTTCTGCTACAAAGACAGCCAGCTCCGCATGTTGAGTACAAAATTAAGACCAGGCAACAGTAGGCATCAAGGTCAAAGTCCCACAGCGAGGGCTGGGGAGCCACCCTCGGCCACCTCCAGATTCGCCAGAGCCCTGGTGTGGACTGGCCGTGAAAACTCCGGGGCTGCCCTCCCTCTGGCTCTGTAGCCACCACTGTCCCTCTGAGCACCACCTCTAGGGGAGTCTGTCCACCACTGCTATCAATATGCATCCTGGGACACAAGCCTTCTCTCAGAATGGAACCAACTCTCAGGTGCTGAAGGAATTCCAAAGTGACAGGTGACAGACATGGCTAGGTACAGAGACAACTGCAGAACACCAGAGCAGTTCTGAGGGGTCGGACAGGTGTTCAGGGCCTGAGGTCTCTGCCCAAGGGGCCTGCTGAACTCAGCTGTGCTGGAGCCCCATCAATGCCAGATCCCAAGGGACCACCCACCTCAGCCAGCATACACATCTGCAGGCAAAGACCCCTACAAAAGACGTTTCCCAGCATGCTGTCTGGGTCCTTCTCACGCACCTAAATGGTGGTCAGATACTGATGAACAGCTTGAGCTGGGGACGTGGTTCAGGCTGCTCCTCTTGAATGCACAGAGCTCTGGGTTTAATTCCCAACACCATGTGAAAGAAAACGTGCACACAACTTGAAACTTTGTTTTAAACTAGAATTTATTGGTATACAAAACTCCATTTCATAGATAAAGTGGCACATCTTTGCAGCTTCTATTGCACCAAGTACTGAAGATTAAAAACACAAAAAGAAACATTTGGTTTTGAAAAACACTGCAAATAGCCAAGTACAGTACTTTGGTAAATAAAAAATAAAATGGTTCAGGTGAACACAATCTGTAGGGGGGAAAAACAGCCTACAGGAGATGAACTACAGACTCCAGATATGGTCATATTTCTCACCCCGAGCTCCATAGATAAGGCAGACTTGCTAAGTCAACGGATCATGACCCCACGGAGGTCTTAAATTATCTCCAGACTGAAGCTAGAACAAGAATAGTGCAATTAGGAAAAAGAGAAGGCCCCTTCCTTGCCAGACACTCTAACTCACTTGCCCTGCTTCCCCGGAGCACTGCCCTGCTTCCCCGGGGCACTGCCCTGCTTCCCCAGGGCACTGAGCACACTGGCGCTGGGACACCAGGAGGGAAGCGCATAGGGGCTACGTCTGACCTCTGGCTCTCTTCTCCCTCCCTCCCTCCACCTCTGAGCTTAGTGCTGGTGAGGGATGCTGGGAGGGTGGCTGCTATGGAAACAACCCGAGGTGGGAAGATGTGGGGAGACTCTCACCAGCATGGCTCAGGTCCAGCTGAGGAGCTTTCCATGGGACCGAGCCCCAGGCAGAGGTCTGTGAGCGAGCCTGAATGATTGTCACAGACGGCTGGCAACAAGGACCTGCTAGATGCTGGCAGGCAAAGGACAGGAGCCAGGCCCCCAAGGTTTCCTCCGTGGTCAGGGCCTTCCACAAGGCCCTGCACAGTGGGAAGAGACTCCGAATCCTGGGTATGCCCTGCTTCAATGCACTGTGCAAAAGGAAGTGCTTTTCACGGGAGCTAGCCTGTGCTGAGCCAGCCTCTTCAGCTAACTCAGAAGGGCACTCAACATTTTCATCAAGCTACAAAGTGGTCCTTATGAGGACAGTGAGACAGAAGAGACTCAAAAAGAACTGCTTGGAGGAAACTGTTCAGAGCCTAAGGTTCTGAGAAGGAATTTTACCTGGGAGACAGGAACGCCTGTCTGTCCACAAGGCATGAGTCTTTCCTGTGCCTGGCCTCACAGGTGCAGAAGTCACACACTGGACTCACACTTGCAACAGCAACCTGGTCTTCTGTCCATTATCAGAAATGCTCAATCTCCCCCTGTCTAATGTGTAAGGTCAGATTTGTTATAACTTATTATGTACTTAGATCTTCAACTCAAGGGTAACAGCAGAAAGCACAACTTGTTTACAGTCAGGGACACACACCTCAAAAAAAGAGCCATTAGTGAGCTGTGAGGAACTGTGGGAAGGCAGTCTAAGCAACCCTGCTTCTGAGAGAAGATAAATAAAAGTTGAACTAAGAAGAACGACACACAAAACACACACTGCGCGAGACCCTAAGGCTCTGGGTACTACACGCTGAGGTACGGAGGTGAACAGCTATGTAACCGCCCAGTATGGCAGTTGGGAGGGCCATGGAGTAACACAATCAAGCTCCATTCTCTTCCTTCCCACAAAGACGCCCAAGTCATATGAGAAGCCCTCGCTTCTGACGAGGGTTTCAAGTGTCCTCTGACCGTGTTAAACTCAAATGATCGAGCACATAATGCGTGAGCAACGCTCTCCTCAGCTGCATGCACAGGGTCCCCTCCTCAGTCCCACTGCCACATGTCACACCGAGGAAATCCCCTAGGAAGAAGAGCAGGGCTTCGGCTTCAGCAGCTCCATAGGCAGAGGCCTCAGAATCAGAACAGGCTCCAAAGTGTGTCCAGAGCTTACAAAAGAAAACAACAACAGCTTCATCCAACATTGAGAATTCTCCTGCTATAATTCCTCAAGCAGATTTTCTTCCTGAAAGTGTACATTTATCACTGAAAAATTAAATATAGATACATCTTATCTTCTCAGTATCTCCTGGTGACATAAGATGTCTTCTATAAGTTGTCGTTCTATGTTGCTTTCATATATCTACCGCTAGTTCAATATCATTGCCAGTAACATTTTAACATATTTTTTCTCTTATTCTGATCTTTAAAAAAGAACCTTAACCAGGTCCCACACACAAAAAAAAGAACCTTAAATCCATAAAACCTTTATATGCAGCTGATAAGGCCAGTGAGCAGCTCTAAACCACCGCTGCATCCTCCTCCCTGCCAGCTTGACCACTATCTCATGGGTGATTAACTCCTTCTCACGAGACGTGAGCCTGGCAGCTGCCGGAGTCAATTCCCGCAGAGATGCCCACAGGTATCTACTAACAGCTACTAACAGCCATCACCCCAGGACCAACCCACTGGACCTCTGCAACAGCTGCCAAGGCAGGCACCACAATGGCCGCTACACCAACGGAGCCTCTGTATTCCACCTATCTCTCATTCGGTGTGATTGTGGTAGTGTGAAGCCTCAATGCAGGCCCTGAGTGAGAAGGTACAGGGAAGATGGGTGCTTGTGCCCTGTTCTGTTAATTAACACACAAAACACAAGCCAAATACAACTGGAAATCTGTGAAATGATAATAAAAGAAAATTACTAAAGTTATTGGACTCACTTTTAAAATCAGTATTATTATACCCAAGAAATGCTGAAGCCATTACAAGAATTAAGTAATTTATATATATAAATATTCCCCCAATATTCTTTAGCAGCTTCTAAAACTTCTAAAACCTAGCAGGTCCCAAGGCCACTTCATTAACCAAGTTAAAAAAGCAATTCCTACGACTGCTGACGGTGGGTCTCCTGTACACTACTTCTAACTCTGAATTCTGAGCTTCTGGTGCACAAGGTCAACCTAAGAGGAGCTGTCTTCTGCACGTAAGCAGTACAAAGCAAAGCTCAGCCAGCAGGAGCCTGCCTGCCTAGGGGTGAAGGGGAGGAGACCCACCCTTACTGACTCCGCACCCTCAGAGGAAGGCAGCACAGTGCCTTCCCTTGTTGGGACCGAGTCCCAGAGTCTCAAAGTTAGGACTCGGATGTACAGAGAAAAAGTGCCATGCAATTTTCAAAACTATGAAATGCTGTGTGCCCAGCAGCCAGGAAGAAGCCCACAACACAGCGTCCTGGGAGACACAGCGTCCTGGGAGCAAGTCCCAGCTCCAATCAAAAAGAGTCACAAAGTGCAACAAAAATTTAGAAGCAAACAGCCTACTGACAATAACAATAGGGCAGCTCCAAAGCCTGTTCAGCAGCCTACATACATCAAAATTTCAGCTTTCCCTTCACCTCCAGAGTCTTACAGCTCTAACTCTAGAGATAAAGGAGACAAGTAATTTACCTTTGAGGCAGGATATGTTATTTGCCCAGACAAATAACTCAGCTCACAGAAAGTAAAGGCCTGTGGCTAAGACTGGCCACGTCATCTGTGACAATCTGAAAGTTCACATCCACGCGGCTCAGTTTTAGCAAAGTGATCTGTGTGCTGCTTCAATATATTTCGGAAATGTGGAATCAATCACAGGCCTTAGCCTAAGCTAAGTGTCAGGCAAAGCTGGAGTTTTCCTGACATGAAATGCCTCAATGGGGCTTAGGCAAAAATAAATGAATGCCACCTTTTATGGGACTTCTTTTCTCTAACACTAAGAAAATGCAGTGGCCTAAAAGGTCAAGTACCTTTTACTTCTCTGAAGCCATTTTTCTAACTCTAGAATAGCTCAGTAGCACATACAATTACTTAAACTGGGGACACAAGAAAAGCCTAGCTATCTTTCCAGACTTCCCCTCCTAGGAAAGCAAATGTTTAGGCTCTTCCTGGGCAGAAACCCAGGAGTCCTGCCTTCTCCCTCTACTCACAATCACAATCGGAACCCCAGAATGCCTCACAAGCAGTACCAAGCATCTTCCTACCACCAGCGAATACCCAACACCATGTCAACTTCTTTGCAAAGGGTAGCCCCCCCCCCCACAGTCAGGAGCACTCATCTTATGGCTTCAGTCTGAGTAAAACCACTTGAAACCACCTCAGTCAGGAAGGAGAGAGACACAGCTGTCTAATTTCTACCCAGACAGTTGCAGGCCACCCACTAAATCGCATTACTTTGGGAAAACACTACCTGACTTAATCTGTGAGTAACCAGGACAACAATGAAATTAAACCTATTTTCCTGAGATAAAAATCATGTGTAAGCCACCCTACATGTTGATATCTTTTGAAAATGAAAGAACACTTGTTTCTGAATTTCTAATAATTATTCTAACCTACTTCATGATCAACTACAACAAAACTCACCCCAGATGTTAAGGGAAAATTCCAGAGTCACTGAACTCTAATGTTTAGGGCAAGCAAAGCCACGCTTCAAAGGTTTCTCCTGACCCCTACAACATAATATTTTAAGTTGGTATTACAGAGTATGCATAGCTTCACTGTATTTTCATGAAACAAAACACAGCACTAACAAACTCTGAACAAAAAGAGGCAGCTTGAAGGAAACTAACTCAATGTGCATTTATGTGTGGGTTTCGTTGGTTGGGTTTCCATCTTCAAAGGATGGCTTCTCAGGAAAGTCTGGCTTGCGACACCCCTTCCTGCGCTGCTCACAGCGCCCAGGGGCCAGTCAGATGTTCAGTGCAGCAAAGGTCCTCACCAAGGTGACCTGTGAACTCACATCTGCTTCACTTCTAGTTTTGTCCCTGTGGCCACTCCTGCTCTCCAGGGCCTTGAGACGATGCCTTTCCTCTTGTCGTTTCTTCTTCTCCAACCGCTGCTGCTCCCTCCTGTGCTTGTTTGTGACCTGAAAGAGGAGACGGCCAGCGTGGCTCACTCAAGCTACTGCCTGCTGCAAGGAGACGCTGGGCTGAGAGAGACACGGGCTCAGACTGCTGCAGGGAAACAGCTTACGGGACTAAGAATGATTTTATTCTCTATTACTGCTCAGATTTATGCTGAAATATATCTCCCTTGCTGAACTAGTGAACAGAACCAATTCCATTCTCCCCATATACCAACCAAAATGACCTAGACACATTACCCCTAATCAAGCAAGACACAGCACTCAGAGGGGCCAGGGGACCTTTTCCATATTTTATTCTATTTATTTATTTATTTATTTATTTTTGTCTTTTTGAGACAGGGTCTCGCTATGCAGTTGAGGCTGGCCTTGAACTCACTTTTGTAGCCCAGGCTGGTCTCGAAGTCGCACCAATCCTCCTGCCTCAGCCTCCAGAGTGCTGGGATTACAGGCGTGAGCCACCATGCCCAGCTTTTTCCATATTTTAGAAGCTCAGATAACAACTATAATGAAATGCTCAAAGCTACGACAGTTTTGCCTCTGCTTAAGTGCTTTTCACCACATTTTAAATTTATAACTTCTTGATCAGTCTTTTAAGTAAACTCCAAATTCAGTGAAGTGATGCCACATCTACTTGTGCCAGTGAGAAGCTGGAAGGGAGACATATAATCTTTCTGGGAAGCATCTGGCAATTTACCAAAAGCCTTAAAAAGATTCAGCTCTCGGTGCCCTTCCACCTGTTGACTACCCTCCTGGGAGTCTCTGGGAGAAGCTGGTTCAGAACACAAGGACACATGTACAAAGCTGTTCACTGCAGATGTGACATTGACAAGAAGCGTAAATGAGTGCTGGAAGAGCCCACTGGCAGTGCTCAGCGGCACAAGGTTCTGTGTGTGTACAGAGGACAGACAGTCTGAGCACAGACACCCTTCTGGTAACCACTCTGTACAAGACCAAGTCTTCATTCCACCTGCTTTTTGATAAACCTCTACATAGCTCTTTGATTTTCCACAGTAACTATGTTGAGAAATCAAAAAAACTAAAATGAAATTTAAGTTCCTGCCACTGCCACACACTCTCGGCAGCCCACCGTCTGCCTTCCCAGTCCCTCCTTCGTACCTTTGGGAGCTGGCTCTGTGCTTTGTTTTCTTCACCAGGGCCAGCCCGTGCCTTGCTGTTGATTGTCCTGCCTTCCTTGACGACCTGATTTCCAAAGATTCTGGTGCCAGTGCCACTCTCCTCCCATAAGGGGTCACACTGCTTGGGCACTTGGCTACCGGGCTCAGGATTCTCCTCTGCATCTTCCAAAAACAGGTATTTGATTAAAATTGAGATCCTAACAAAGTCATATAATGTGTCTCCTGTGTGCCATGAGTCCTACTTCCCCTGGATCCCCAAATGCCATTAGAAGAAACAATCCTGTTCCAAGAAATTCCTTAAGATAAGAAATTGTGGTATCAAGTCAATACAGTGAGAACCATGGGGACAAAGTGATTGGCAAATCCTAGATACATTTTTAAATAACCAGTGGCTACCAAGATTTGAGTTAAGAGCTCGATCAGGGAGATAGCTCAGTGGCATAAGCTCCTGTCCGGCAAGCATAAGGTCCAGAGTTTAATCCCTGGTACCACAAAAAAGAAGAAAAAAAATTTAATAATAATAATTTAAATTAATAAATTTGAGTTAGACAATACTTAAAATGCAGCTCTCAATCTCACTTTTCATCTGTCAGATACACACCACAAATACCAAACATGCTGATCAATGTCAGAAAGACTAAGTTTAATCAGTTACTAATGGCTTTTGAAGAAGACATGACAATTATGTAAAGTATACACAAAATAGTAAGTATCAATCACTTAGAAAACTATTATATTAGGCACAGTAAGCAAATGGCAACATGTATTTACTGACATCGTTTTCAGTAATGATTCAAGAAATCACTAGAACCAAAAATCATTAAGATGCAATGTCTTCCATCCTCTGAGTCACAAAATTAAAGTCAGTTCAAGTTTTAAAAAAATCTGGCTTCTCATCAGTTGACAGGTGCTAAGATGCTAAACATTTCTATAACAATAAGGCATTTCTCTCTTCAGTTATCATTTGAATATTGTAAGAGCTTATTTCTAGAAAAGCACTCTTCCCAGAGACGCTCCAGCCCTTCGCCAGTGGCGAGGTGTCCCCAGGCATTCTCCCAGCACAGTGCTCATTAGACACCATCACCTTACCCAGGCCACCTACCTGTCTCCAAGACCCCCTTCCCACCCACAAACTCTCAATGCAGAGCTAAGACCTAGCAAAAAGTGCTGTCACATGGGAAGCACTCAATAAGGAACACTGACTGGATAGATAAATGGAGGCGTAACTATCTGTGAGTTGATCAAAAATAGGCATTTGGGGCAGAGGAAGCCTGCGGCTGGGCAACTGAACAACGCAGCAAGACTCTGTCTTAAAAAATGAAAAAAGGGGTGGGGATATAGCTCAACACAAAGTTCCTGGGTTCAACTCCTAGTACTGTAAACGTAGACAGACAGACAGACAGACAGACAATAAAACCAAAATTACAAAATACAAATATTTGGGGGTTTGAAGGGTTTTTTTGTTTTTTGGTTTGTGTCTTTTTTTTTTTTTTTTTTGGTAGGACTGAGGTTTGAACACCTTGCACTTGCCAGGCAGGCACTTGTGCCAGGGAGTGATTTTCCCAGGCCCAAATACAAGTATTTGTAAAATCACCAATACAGTCATTTTAAAGGCTTACCAATAACAGTAATGGCCTTACCATTTCTTTTGCCCTGTTTCATCTGAAGCATCGCAATTATTGCAGATTCAATATTATAATTTTCAGCTTCCAGGTTTTGGACTATTAAATTAAAATCCTACCAAAGAAACAAAGAAATACTTCAAGACTCTGGGTATGTTTTTCCACCTAGTCCTACTCCATTACTTTGATAAACGCAAACATGGAACCACAATCACTGGTACCAGGTGTCAAGATCCTCTCCATTTAGAAAATGGCTATTTCAAATAAAGTAGGTTAGATTACCTTTAAAAAAATTTTAAATACATCTACAAAGAACCTTCTTTAGTAAAGTTCTGAAAAGTTTAGTAAACTAAACTTTATTATTTGAGTATTAGAAAAAATTAAATCTACTCCTAGTGTTCCCCCCTTGGGATGGGGGTTAATAACTTTACAATTAGTATGTATGGTACAGAATTTCATGCAAATGAAGTGTGCCAAGAGTGTGATAATTTAATCGTATTTAAAAGAAAAAAAGATAAATGCACAAAATCAGCTGCTGCTTAGATCACTGCAGCTTCTAGGACCTGGTTTCTTTTATTGATTTCAAAACAAAACAATAAAGAAAGTTGTGCCTGAAATGAATCTTGTTTTTTTTATAAGTAGCTCCTGGTTGCTGCTAAATTAGGCACCTGACCCTTGGTGTAGCTCCTATTCAACTTTATATCACAGCAATGGATTACTGGGATTCCTTGGTCTCTATCTTGAATTGGCTACATACAGGGTGCATAGCCAGTAGACTGAAGGCTTTAAGATAACAAAGGGCAGCTCAGGGGATGTGGGGGAGGGCACCTTTATCTTCTCCTTTGAGGTTTAGAATTCTGGGTAACAAGGCCATTTATCTTTGTAAATACGAAACATTTTTGCTTTCTCCAATTTTCTTGTTAATGGTGAAAGAATAAAGTTTTACTGATTTAAAAAAATAGTAATAAATCTACTCCTTAGAATACTGAGCAATATTGGGTAAAGTCTAACAAATAAGAGGAAAGCAAATAATCAGCTCTGATTAAATCGTATCACAAAACCTAAAACTACCAATCTGTAGCCCAGGCCCATCACAGGATGGCATACTACAGAGAGGCTGCGAACAAGCAGGCAAATCCAAAACAGCAGTGCTTGCTTAGCAGGCATCCTGGAATAGCAGGGATACTAACTGAACATCCAGTTGCATTACAGACTTTCTGGACAGCATCTTCTACTTCATCGCTCAGGTCATCTTCCAAGTCAATTCCCTTTGTCTTGATTTTTTCTCTTTTACTTGATTCATTTTGATGTAGTATCTGAAACTAAAGGAAACAAAAAACCTAAGTAACTAGAAAACTCAGTTCAGAAATTTCAACACAGAAAGATACCATAATCTCAAAATATCTGCACATGTTAGAGAGGATTCTAGAGATAATCTGAAGGGAACAGTAGTGAGGAGGCTCAATTTCATCCACACAGTGAGGCAACAAGGCATAAAAAAGAATTAAAAAGAGAGCCCTTGGAGATGAGATGGACCAGTCGGCAGCCACAGCTCCTGTGGTCTTTGTTTCTAGATGGCAACCTTTTGGCAGGGACTGCTAACTCCAGCAGCTGGAAGCTGAATGGCAGCAGAAGCAGGCTCTCTGCACTTGTACCCAATGAGAGTTGGCAAAAGAACAACACTGGTCCAGAAGGAACATGCATATGCAACTCTTGCCTCTTTCCCAGGCCTGCCTGACCATCTGTGAACTCTGGGGCACAAGCACAGCACACCTTATCTCATCCCAGGCCTACACCACCACACTCATGGGAATGTGCCAAGCCAAACCCTAAGATAAAGCTAGTACCAAAGAGCAGCCTCCCTACAGCACAAGAGGTCTCTGCAACTGGAGCCTCAATCAGAAAAGCAAAAGTCATCTCCCTGTGTGCACTCAACCACTTTCTGCTCCCTATTTATAGAAGATGGTTTATAAACAGGCAATGATGTCTAGTTTTTTGCACATTCACGTAAGTGGTGTCTGTCAATGGACAATTTCCTAGATTACTCTTTAACATCTTGGTATTCAAGAGTTTTAGATCAGAGGGCTGGCCAAATAGCTCAGCCAAACGAAGTGTCTGTAAGCAGGCACAGGGACTTCCTGGACCTGCAGGGCTGGATCCTGCGAGCCCCGTCCCCAGGGTGGCTGAAACAACAATTGAGACTGGGTGTGGTGGCGCATGCCTGTAATCCCAGCTCTTGGGTGGCTATAAACAGGCAGATCACTATGAGTCCTATCTAGTAGTAGACCCTGAACATCCTGGAGACCCTTCCCTAAAATACAAAATAAAAAAGTCTTAGATCAAGCAGTTTTACAACTTGTATCAAACAATGCCTATTTAGATATCAATAGCCTACTTTCTGCTAACTGCTGATAATGACTAACTGCTAACAGTGGCTATGATTATATCTATCTGTGGGGAAAATCCTGCCTTCTATTAGATAAACAGCAATACATATGGGGTTATATTTATAGGTTTATTGAGGGGTGTGTGTGTGTGTGTGTGTGTGTGTGTATGCGCACGCGCGTGTATGTGTGCATGTATAATGGGACTGAACTTTGCACTGAGCTACATACCCAGCCTAGTTTTGTTTTTTCTTTTCAGTCGGGGTCTTCACGAAGTTGCCCAGTTTGGGCTGGACTTGTGATCCTCCTGCCTTGGTGTCCCCAAGTGCTTAGCTTCCAGGAGTATACTACATGCCCAGTTATTTATATTTATAGTTTTGACTGTTGACTAGTTATCTGAGTCTTATTTACAGTGAATGTCATAGCTTGGGTTTCATAGAATAACAGCCAGCATTTATAATTTATTGTAACTGTGGCACTTGTGGAATCTAGCCAAGGAAACATCAAATATAGAAAGGACTTATGCAAAGAAATTCATAACTACATTATTTACAATGGAGAATAAGTGAAAATAAGCTAAAGAATGGGCTTAGTTAAATAATCAGAGAAAGATCTTCATCTCTATTTCAACAAGGAATACAGTAAGCATTTTTACTATCATCACTATTATTTAAAACAGCCTGTGCAATTAATCAAGACAAAGAAATTAAAAGTAAAAAGCTTAAGGAAAAAGAAATCACTACTTGCAGATAATTTTGTTCCCAAAAGAAAAAAAAAAAAAAAATCAAGAAACTGAACAACTAAACTGATCTGATAATGAAAATATGTAATATAACCATTGTTAAATTTAAACAGTAAAAATATTAAATCATGAAAAAAAAAAGAAAGAAACTGAACAAAAATAATACTACAAATAAATCTGTCAAATCATTCACATGATTAAGAATCTAGTATCTGAAATGGTAAGATCTCTTACAACTAAACCCCATTAAAAAGTAGGTAAGGGTCTTAAACAGTCATCTCACCAAAAATATACAAATGCAAAAAGCATGAAAAAGATGTTTATCGTCATTAGTCATTATGAAAATCCAAGTTAGAACCACCAGATATTAGGATGGCCACTAAGAAAGTGCTGCAGAGCATTCAGAGAAAGTAGAACCCCTATATATTGCTGATAGTGATGAAGAATAGTATAGACACTTTGAAAAAGAGTTTGGCAGGTGCTCAAAGTTTACTTGAGAATTTACCATATAACCGAGCATTCCAGTCCCAGTATATTTTCCAAGATTTAAAACAAGTTCTGAGCAAGTATGTACACACACACTCACAGCAATACTATTCTCCATGGCCAAAAGGTGAGAGCTACCTGAATGGCCCAAAGGGCAATGACATACACTATCAGAGCTACAGCCGTACAATGGAATACTATTCAGCTGCCTTTCAAAACATAGTGCTATGGGCTGCCACATGGATAAACAACAAAGATTGTGCTCAATGAAGAAAACAGACATAAAAGGTCACAGTGTAGACTCCACCCACAGAAATGTCCAGAGTAGATAAGGACAGCAACAAGGAGGCAGAGGAGTGGCTGCCGGGCTCCACAGGCACAGAGCTTTCTTCTGTAGTAACAAAAAAGCTCTGGAACTAGATTGGGGATGCAACAGTGTAACACAGACTACAAAGTGCCAATGAATGCTATGCTTTTGAAATAGTCCATTTTATGTTATGTGACTTTAATCGGAATTTTTTAAAAAGAAAATTCTGTGGAATATCTGGGCATATAATTGACATTTTGTTACAGGCTCTCATGTACAGATGATACACAGTCATCCAGGATAGATAAAGAGGGAAAAGAAAGAGCTTTTCTATACCTTAGGGACGCAAAACACTTAGCAAGAAAACCAACAAAAGGCAGGCAAAACCTGCTCCTATAAATTATATCCATACACAAATATCAAATAAATTTTAAAGTGTACCTGGGGCTGGGGAGATAGCTCAAGGGCACAAGTGCCTGTCTGGCAAGTGCAAGGTTCTGAGTTCGATCCTCAGTTCCACAAAAAAATAAAATAAAAAATAAAGAGTACCAGATCCTTGGAAACTTCTATCATAAAGATACTGATTTTCCCCTAAGTTAATTTATTTAGTGAGCTAATTTAAAAATCTCAATAAAGGGTTGCAGAGATAGTTCAGTGAAACAAGCACTTACCTGGCAAGCACAAGGGCCTGAGTTGAATCCTATTCCACAAAAAGAATAAATAAATAAAAACTCAATAAACTTTAGAGCTTAATGTACTGATTCAAATAGCTTTTTTAATATTTATTTATTTACTTATTTATTTATTGGTGTTTTTGAGACAGGATCTCACTATGCAGCTCAGGCTGGCCTTGAGCTCACTTTTGTAGCCCAGGCTGGTCTCAATTCATATCAATCCTCCTGCCTCAGCCTTGCAAGTGCTGAGATTATAGGCGTGCACCACCACACCTGACTTGCTTTTTTTATTTTTTAAGGAAAAATAAATAGGAAATTATAAAAAAGAAAAAGTAATTATGAGTCAAAAGTTCTACCAGATTCTAAAGATGATTAATTAAAATAATGGAGTATCAACAAACAAGCAGATCAGTGAACAGAATAAAATGTCAATAAACACAACCCAAATACATACAAGAATTTAGTATGAGATAGAGGATGTGGCATAAGATAACTGGAGAAAAGTGTACATGAATAAACAGTTTGTGCACAATTATGCAATCCCAAAGGAAACATAAAGTTAAATTCATAATCTCATACTCATATAGAAAATAAATTCCAAAGTCATGGTGGACAAGTGGCTGGTGCATTCTACAAGTCCAAGACTCCAGGAGGCTGAGGCAGGAGAACACAAGTTCAACCCCCACCTGGGCAACCTAACAACTTAACAAGAAGCTGTCTCAAAATAAAAAAGGATGGGGATATAGTTCAGGGTATAAAATCCCTGGGCTCATTCCCCAGTACCAAGAGAAAAAAATGTGAGATTTTTTGTTGTTGTTGTTTTAAATGTATTTGTTTTTTACAGGGTCTCACTGCACAGCTCAGACTCATAATGATCCTCCTGTTCTCAGCCTCCCAGTACTAGGATTACAGATGCACACTACCACTGCCAGACTTGGGGACCAAGGCAGCATATGGTGCTGGGGATCAAACTGAGATCCCTGGGTGTGGCTAAGCCTAGCAGGCACTTTAACCAACTAAGCTATCTCGCCGGCCCAAAAGGAGTTTTAATTAAACTATAAAAGTACTATAATAAACTATGGGAGAATTCTTTTTAATCTTAAGAGTATGTAAACCCTTCCTAGTTATAACTCCAAAACCCAAAGGCACACAAGATAATACCATGTAATAGGGCTGGGGATGTAGCTCAGTAGTAGAGCACTTGCCTAGCACCCATGAGGCCCTAGATTTGACCCACAGGAGGGGAACAGAGTAAAAGCGGGAGAAGGAGAAAAACACCGATAAACTAAACCAAAAGAAAGAAGAGAGGGAGGGAGGGGAGAGGAAAAGCAAATAGTAATAAAAAAATCAATAAACCTAACCACATAAAAACCTGAAAATCTTGTAACAAATACCACAAAAAAAAAAAAAGAAAAATATTAACGACAAACTGAAAAAAAATAGTCGTAATTTGTATCCAGAAAGGCTAATTAATTTCCCTAATGTAAAAAAAGCTCCTCAAAATCATTAAGGCAATTTTAATAAGGAAAAGAGGGCAAAGAAAATAAATATAACCCCCCCAAAAAAGAAAAGAAATATAATCCATAGGAGAGGAAAAACAAGTAGGTCTAAAAACAGGAAAAAAAAAAAAAAATGCAGAAATTGACTCATAAAAATAAATGCAAATTATCTTTAAAAACCTGATAACACCACACTGGCAAAGACAGAGAAAGAGACGCATATCTGTGGGAATATAAATTGGCAAAGTATCAATAGGAAGTAATTTGGCACCATCTATCAAAATCCTTTGAATCAAGACCTTTTATGAATTTATCCTGAAATACACTCACACATGTATAAAATGAGGTACAAAAAAGGAATTGTAGGCTGGTTTTAATAATAAAAGTTCAAAAACATCAAAAAGTCCATCATTAAGGGACTGGCCAACAAATTCCAATGTAGAATACCATGCAGCCTTCACAAAAGACACAGCACGTTTCTGTACTGTCACAAATTAAACCCTGCACTAAAAAGCAGTGTAGAAGGGCCAGGGGTATAGCTCAGCAGCACAAGCACCTGCCTCGCAAGCACAGGGTCCTCAGTTCAATGCGAGTTTTAAAAAAAAGCAGTGTAGAGTAGCTGTGTTAGGAAGTGCACTAAGTACAGGATGCTACAACTGGGGACAGGAAAAGTGTAAGAAGTAGCATAATTGGAATCACACATGTATATACAGAAGTCCATGATACACTGATAGCGCTGGCTGCACACGGGGAGAGAACGGCATGGCCACAGCACAGGGGAAGCAGGTAACACTATTTCCTGCTATGCACTTTTAATTCTGACCCGTGATCACATACACCATATGACCTACTTAAGAAATAAAACTGTTTAAACAACGATGGCATCAGAAAAATAGGCCTCCATGTGAAGAAAGATTTATGTAATAACGTGGGCTAGGTGGAAGAACAGCAGCAACAAAGCTACAGAAAACTATAATCATAATCATCTATAACACAGTGACTGAAAGAAAATCTACTGAAGCCCTTAAAAAGTTTGCATTTTATGTGCTTTTGTAGTTTGTTTACCTTTTCTATGGTTTCAAGAATCAATTTCAACATACAAAGGTAATTTAAATTTGATAGGTTTCATATGCATAAAATCATCAGTATCAGGGGCCAACCAGATAGCTCAGCAGACTAAAGCACCTGCTCAGGCAGAGCACAGCAGTGTGGGTTCAATCCCCAGTCCCACCCCAGGGGCACACTAAGACAGAGACTGAGAATGGGCATGGTGGCGTGCATCTGTAAGTGATCCCAGCACTTTGAAGGCTGAAGATCAGATCTACACAGTGAAACCTTGCAGACCTTGTACTAAATTTATTTTTTAAAAAATCATCGGTATCAGCTGATAGAGAAAATAAAAGAGTTGTCAGCAATTTTACCTGTGCCTTTCATCTGAAATAGAAAGTAAAAAATACTTAAAAACTCAATTCCTTAGATTCTTAAAGCTAATTTTCCATTTAAGAAAACCCATAAATTTTTAGGTCAGAGCATACAGCTCTGTACCTGCACTGCTTAGGGTACAACACAGAAAGGAAGGCCAGGCGCTCACTCACGTCAGTCTGGAGGTGTGCAGGGGCTTCAGAATTGTCATTGATCCTCCGAACGCTGTCATAGTGCTCTCCATACCTATAGGCGATGTGCAGCTCCCTCACACCACTCTTGTCCGTCCCTCGAATCTGCAGACACAAGAGGGAAGACACTGAGTGATATGGCATCTGGATGATGCCCACCTTGGGGTAGAAATGCCTTCTAGGACTGCCAGGGAGCCCAGTCAGCAGATGCTATACAGACATTCACTAGGCATCTGGCTGGGATGCATCCTTACCAACTCTGAGCTACCCTCCTCCCACCTTATGCACTCCAGTATGCTTTACTTGCTATGTGACAATATAGAGTAAACCCATATGAAAACATTCAGAACCAGGGGCAGGTTTACAATGAAGATAAGTCAGCTAAAGTCTCAGCTTAAGGTTCTACCCTGTCCTTAAAAATAGCACTTTCCATCAACTACACAGTAAGACATATTATCAGTAACAAAGATGCATCACATTTTAAACAAACTTATATACAGCGAAACAGTATTATCACACTGCACAACCCAAGAAGCACCTTGTGCAAGATACTCCATGTAAACAAAACACGAGAACAGGGCCGTGACATACTGAAGCCCTACGGTCTGGTCTGGAAAGATCGCCAACCTCCCCTTTCACAAAAATTGGAAGTAATTCTGGCCCAGCGATTATCTCTTAAAACACTAACCCTGCCTTCCTGTGTTTACTGACAATCACAGACAGTAGGACCTTACCATTACGTTTTATTTTTTATGTATTTAGTACAGTCTCACTACACAAACTCGACTTGTCATGTTCCTCCTGTTGTCAGCCTCCCAAGTGATAGGATTACAGGCGTGTGCTGCCACAATCACAATCATTGTCACAGTGCGCCCTGGGCAGGGCCGGCACAGCGTGCCACGATCACCAGGATCAAACCTCTGCATCTGCCTAAGCAGGCACTTTAGTCCTCTCAGCTATCTGGCCAGCCTTATTACCATTAATTTAAATTATGTATATGTTAGAAAAGTACAGAGCTGGGTAGATAGCTCCGCGACACAAGTGCCTGCTGGGCAAGTGCAAGGTCATGAGTTCGATCCCTGGTTCCGCCAAAAGAAAAAAAAAAAAAAAAGCACAGCAAACACCATGGGAATAAAAACCACTGCAGACATCAGAATTGTGTACGTCATTTCCAGTAGAATGCCTAAATATCAACACTCACAGTCTAGTTTGGACACATACAATGATAGTGTCATGTCTCCAGCAAAAGTACTAGGAAAAGAAACAATTTATTGAAATCTCTGAATGAAAAACCCTGAAATACTAATATATACATATTATGAATAGAAAAAATAACTAGGAAAGTATTCAACAAACTGTCCACTGCAGAGGACTCTGCCTCCCTGTGTTACACACATCTAGGCCATTCAGAGGAGCACATATTCTATTTCTAATCAGGAAAAAAATACAAGTTTCAGTATCCCACTTGTGACTTTAAGCCTACCCATCAATAATTCAAGAGTGCTTACGACAACAGCAAGTTTCAACTCTTAATAATTTTACATGCTTTACTGGATAATGGGGACATGGGACAGTCAATAATACCAATTTATTTTAAAAACATATACTTTGTTCAAAGGGAACAACTGGGATGAGGAGATGGACAAAAAGAAGAAAGGGAAAAAGATACAGTTATTTGAAAATACAAGATAGTTTAGATAACTGCACTGCTGATTTCTGCTGGTCTATTAAAAGGAGAAGTTAATGCTTAAATTTTTTCTCCTTTTTAATTTCTTATAATTTTTTGTACCAGTTTTGCAATGCTTACATATGGTAATCTAAACAACTAATTTGAAGACAACATTATGCAATATAACAATCACTGTTGAATTATTATTAGTTTAATGAAATCTTATATCATTTCTAATGTTTGATTTTTTTTTTTTTTCACCATTTCTTATCTTTTTTTTTTTTTTTTTTTTTTTTTTTTTTTTTTTTTTTTTTTTTTTTTTTTTTTTTTTTTTTTTTTTTTTTTTTTTTTTTTTTTTTGTCTTTTTTTAGACAGGGTCTTGCTATGCAGTTCAGGCTGGCATTGAGCTCACTTTTGTATCCCAGGCTGTTCTCGAACTTGCACTGATCCCTCCTTCCTCAGCCTCCCAAGTGCTTGGATTACAGGTGTGAGCCAACATGCCCAGCTGATTTCTTATTATCTTAAAAAAAAAAAAAAAAATTGCTGAGACAGCAATTGAGACTGGGCATGGTGGCACACACCTGTAATCCCAGGTCTTGGGAGGCTGTAAACAGGCAGATCTCTGAGTTCGATCTAGTAGTGAGACCCTGAACACCCTGCAGACCCTTCCCTTAAATAAATAAATAAACAAACAAACAAGTAAATAAATAGTGTCTGTTTAGGGACAGCACCTGTACTGCTCCTCACCTGGAGCACCTCTTGCCCACCACCGCGGCCTGGTTAGGAGGTAGGAGTGCGTGACCATTTGCAGCAGCAGAATGGTGGAATGGGCTGAGGTTCAGCGATCTAGGCTGCATAGCCTGCAAAGCCCCTGCTCAGTAACCAAGTTCCTGGCAGTGAAGCTAAAGGCAGAGGAGGTAAAGGCGGAAGCGGTGAAGTTGGAGGAGGCGGTGGTTGCAGGGGGCCACAGGAAATGCCGGGCTCACCCTCCACGCCAAGGCCAACATCCAGGTGAACAATGTGCTGGTGCTGGACAACCCGTCCCCCTCCTACAACCCATTCCAGTTCGAGATCACCTTCAAGTGCATTGAGGTCCTGAGTGAAGATTTGGCGTGAAAATTATCTATGTGGGCTCTGCAGAAAGTGAAGAATACAGTGGGGCATGGTGGCGCATACCTGTAATCCCAGCTCTTGGGAGGCTGAGGCAGGAGGACCACTCCTAGTTCGAGACCAGCCTGGGCTACAAAAGTGAGCTCAAGGTTAGTCTGAACTGCCTAGCAAAACCCTGTCTCAAGAAAAAAAAAAAAAAAGAAAAAAGGAAGTGAAGAATATGATCAAGTTTTAGACTCTGTTTTAGGGGGCCCTGTTCCTGCAGGAAGACATATCTTTGTTCTTTAGGCTGATGCACCCAACCCTAGACTCATTCCAGATGCAGATACAGTTGGCGTCGCCATGGTGCTAATTACTCGCACCTATGGAGGTCAGGAATTGATTAGAGTCAGCTATTACGTAAATAATGAATATACTGAGACAATTAAAGGAAAATCCACCAGTAAAACAAGACTTTTCTAAGATTCAAAGAAATATTCTGGCACCTAATCCCAGGGTTACAAGATTTCACATTAATTGGAACAATAACACAGAAAAACTGGAAATTGCAGAGAGCAGTAATCCAAATCCAGCCACTTCTGCCAACAGATGCTTTACCTTCAGCATCAAAGAGGTGGTCTTCATCAGAAAACACACTGACTGTCATGTTAGAATACCAGATGGGCTGTGTGTGACCACCTGCCACCCCTTTAGTACAAATTAAGCTATTGAAAACAGAACTATTTTCCTGAAATTCCATTAAGTACATAGTCAAGACAATGTGAAGAATTTCACCCTGTAGAAAGTCTGTAAGAGAACCAGTATTTGAGCAAACTGTGGAATATAAATACAACTAGTTTGAAATAAAAAATAAATAAAAATAAAGTGCCTGTTTAGGTGGAGGCTGAGATGGCAACTGAGACTGGGCATGGTGACACATGCCTATAATCCCAGCACTTGGGAGGCTGAAAAACAGGAGAATCACTGCAAGTCCAATCTTTGTAGTGAGAGCCTGTAGATCCTGTACTGAACACATAAAAATAAATAAATATAAATTAAAACATCAATGCAAGAAAAAGCAGGCACTAAGTTAGTGAATTATCTGTGAGATTTTCCTTTAAGATTAAGTTCATTGTGCAACATACTGAAATGATTTTTGTTTCTGCTCAGCAACAAAAAAAACGCAATCCAGGAGCAGTTCATACTATGGGCTCACAGACCATCCTTAGAGAGCACCCCACTGAAAACTCGATAGCTATACCTGGTGTCAGGACATCTGGCAACACGATCCCAAAGAACACCCAGATACTGTTTCCCTCCTGCTCATTTTATCCCTGTAAGGTAAAATTCCTCACCAACCCAGGGAGTATCTAATTTATTTTGTTTTAAGAGAATCTTGCTAAAAGAGGGTAATGCCAGACACAAAAGGCTGATGACTGCCATTGATGTAACATTCAGAAAAGACACTATGCAGAAAACAAATCAGACAGTGGCTATCAGAGACTGGGACAGAGAATTAGTGACAGTCAAGGCACATGGTAACCTTGTGGTAGTAGAATTATTCCTGAGTTGGCATTAGCTATGACTTGTTTTCAAAGCATAGAACCATATACAAAAGTGAATTTTCTACATGTCAATTATCGATTATCTCTCCATATACCTGACCTTTGGTTTTTGTCCATAGGGACAAGTTATGACTAAGTAATTATAAGAGTACATGAAGGTGGCATATGAAAAAGGGGTACCATTGCTCTTACAATAAAAATACATGGGTATACAGAAGTCCATACATATGTGGATATAATATATATAATATATGATATATATAATCAAACACTAACACTAATCAGTGTTACTAATCACTAATCATTAAAATATTAACAGTAATAATCTCTAGAGTAACTTTATACTTTTTACATATCTTTCTGAGCTTTCAGAAATTTCAAATTTTGCTACAATTAGCACATTTTAACTTTCTAATTAGGAAAAAGAAATAGGGCAGTAGTGTGTAAGATGGTTAAACTGAAGTCACTGCCATGTCTTCAGCAGCTAAGCTACAAGGTGACAGAGAAACCCTCAATGTGAAGTGGAAGAGAATAAGGAGGTAGGAGCCTATACACACTTTCAGGTCAACCTTTGTTCTTCCATAGTCCACTTTAGGATTTTAGAACAGGAAGGGTAAAGAAGGTGAGAGAGTTGAGTGAACAGCTACTTTCCGGAGGTTGGGGGCACTCCATGAGGCTACCATTCTACAACACAAATATTACTTGCTGTATTTTTCTGTAGAAGAACCACAGAAACCATTATGCACAGCTGAGCAGAACATGGTATCTTAGACCATAGACTAAATCGGGTTGTTAAGAACATACTTTTTAGCAACAGTTACTATAACGAATTCAATCTTCATTTTCCTCTACTCAAAAAGCACAACAGTACACATGACAATAGGTGTCCTGTAAAATCCAAACTTCTTTACACTGATGCTTTAAGTTCTCATTGTTATGGAGCTGCCTCAAGTCTTTCTACACTAGGCTCTCTGACTCCAAATTACCCAGTGAGTTGTTTAGTAACATCTACAGCATTTTATGGAATTGCTAAATTATACTCTAGATTCTATCTGTACAGAGCACAAAGATTAACTCCAAGCCACCTCAAGATCCCTGTCCTTGGTTAGGCTCATGGTCCAAATTATTCTGCACAGTTCAGTGTGACAGGTGAAGCCTTGTCACCTTAGGAGATCCCAAAAGTTATCTTATAAATAAATTCTTAATTAGGTGACCTACCTGCCACAAAGGGGCATTAAGCTGATGAATCACCACATTCAACTGATGATTTCTTGCAAATGCTACAATTGCATCATTGCCAGCAAAGGTACCCGGCTTTGCCAAACTGGCCACTGCATAAAAACAGGAGAGAAAAACATGTGTTTATAATGACAAAAAAAAAAAAAAAAAAAAAAAAAACCAACCCCTAAATACAAGCATGCTTTAGTATTTACTTAGTTCCAAACAAAGAGAAATAAAAGTATCTATCTGTAAAGTCTGTAAATCATTTAGGAATTCAGCTGTTAAATATGCAGACTGCTACTCAGATGGCCACTAAACATTAAAAAAAGATCCACTTAATCCTTCAATATTTACTGAACACTTCCAATCTGTCTAACTGAATAAAAGTAACTGAACATATAACAATAAACACTGTAACCACAATAGCTCTTCCTTATGAAAGCTTACCACACATGGGTCAAACAATTAACAATTTCTGATAGATTAGCACTTGTCCTCAAAATAACCTAGAGGTATTATTGTGCACGGTCACTTGGAGGGAACAGAGCCACAGGATAGTTAATTACCCAAGACCACAGGACCTACAAGCGGCAAACTGATATTTTACCCATGGAGCCAGACCCAGCGCCCTGGCTCTTGACCATACCATCAGCTTGCCCTCAAACAGTTCAAAACCAGCAAGGACAAACAACCAGAAGATGGGAGCTAATCACGATGCATGAGTGCTTCAGGAAAGCGAGGGGGAGGAAGGAAGCTGGCCTTGTACAAGGAAAGGTCTGGCCTTTATCCCAGGCTTCTTTAAGGGAACCCCTACACCTCTGGAATTTCCAAAGGAGAGAAGAATGTCTGTTATTCATGATGGACCAGGCCTCCAGACCACACCTTATGGCAACCACACACCACTTAAAGACAACCAATCAACACAGGAAAAAGCAACAAACCGAAACTCTAGCTTGAACTCAGATGCTAAAGTTAGGGTGAGCATGTCTGGCTGGCAACACTGAACATCCCGACACACAGACATGCCAGGAAGGGATGCTTTCCCAAGACAACAGAAGCGTTGTATTGGATCCTTCCCAAACCAATCTCTATATCAAAAGAGGCCAATCCACAACACACTGAGAACATGGAGGAAAGCAGCCAATGAAGCCTAACCCTACGAGGTGGTAACAGGGAAAGGAAGGCAAGTGGTGTCTTGGCCTGGGCCCTGCCTACTGTCCGCAGTAGCTGCCTCGGTGGAGACCCTCCTCTCTCCTCAACTGACCAAAGTGAAGACTTCTTAACTATCTCCCCCTTCTGATCTCTCTCACCCACTCTTGACAGGGTCTCCAGAATCAGGGGTCAAGACACAGAAACAAATCTGTCTCTCCCTAGATAAAGACAGATGGGAGAGAACATAAAACTCATCAGGCCCTTGGGGCTGGGGAGGTAGCTCTGTGGCACAAGTCCCTGCCTGGCAAGTGCAAGGTCATGAGTTTGAACCCTAGGGGGGGGGGGGGGGCTTTAGTAAGTACCAGTTGAAAGCTCAAAAATTCATGTTTTCTTTTTTTTTTTTTTTTCAAATAAATATGTGCCTCTAAAGTAGACACTAATTCAAATCATTAACTAACTTCCCTTAAAGAAAATTGACTGTGATTGGGTTTGGGGTGACTTTATCAATTTCTCTGATTAGAAAAACAATACATAATCATTTTAAAATAACAAAAAAAAAAATCCTCTATAGAGGATAATTTAAAATACTCATAGGTCCATTATCCCCATGTTATTAAGAGCTTACCTTTTTTATGAATGCAGTACAGGGTCTGCTACTTCTCACTACACAGATCAGACTTGTAGTGATCCTTCCTATATTTTAACCTCCCAAGGGCTGGGATTACAGGCTGCACCACCACTACGCCCAGTCTCAGTCATTGTTTTTTAGCTCGCCCCAGGGACTTAGGGCACCCAGGGGGAAGGGGCCAGCACAGCACACTGGGAATCAAACCCCCAGCCCCTGTATCCGCTGAGCTATCTGGCTGTTCCTGTCTACTTTATTTTTTTTTTAAACAGCTCCCTGTTTTACTTCAGAAGATCAAAAATTGGTTACTATTAAGTGATACAAACATAAAGTAATTGGTGAGGAGTCTTTTGTTAACATTTTCTTTCTGTTCAAAAGAATCCATAATTTTATCATCTATTTAATCTTTGTCAAAGCACTATGAAGTAGATGCTTTTAAAAAAAAAAAAATGTATTTAGTACAGAGTATACAGGGTCTCACTACCCAGATCAGACTCTCCTTCCTATTTTTCAGCCTCCCAAGTTGGGATTACAGGTGTGCACCACCACACCTAGTCTCAGGCACTGTTTTAGTGCACCCCAGGGGCAGGATGGCACTGCAAGCAGGGATAGAACCCCGGCCCCTGGTCTGCCTAAGCAGCAGGCATTTTAATCTGCTGAGCTTTCTGGCCAGCCCTCTGAAATAGATGTTTTGTTTTTTTATTTTATGTACTTTAGGGAAGGGTCTACAGGGTGTTCAGGGTCTCACTACTATATAAGACTCATAGCGACCTGCCAGTTTACAGCCTCCCAAGAGCTAGGATTATGGGCGAGCAGCACCACGCCCGTCTCAATTGCCATCTCAGCATGCTCCCATGCACAGCAGGCCTGGGGATCAAACCCTGGCCCCTGCACCTGCTTGCAGGGGTTTTAATCCACTGAGCTACTTGGCCAGCCCAACAGATGCTTTTAATGTCTCCTTATCACAGAAATTCAAAGAAAGTATCTTCTGAAAAATAAAAGTAGCTGAGAAATAACCATAAAGTATGTACCTATGTATGTAAGGGATATGTACCTATTATTTTATAGCTTGTTTTTCTCACTCAACTGATAAACAGCTTTCTAGTCTTGAAAGGTCTTAACCATCATTTTTGTTTGATAGCAACTGCCTCCCCAGAGCTCTTGGTGATCAGCTGCCACTTTTTTTTTTTTTTTTTAACGTATTTGGTTGTTACAAAGTCTCACTATGCAGCTCAGAATCATAGTGATCCTCCTGTTCTCAGCCTCTCCAGCTCTGGAATTACAGGTGTGCACCACCACACTGGGACTCTGGCCAGTTCCACTTGCCTTTGGGGAGGGTTTGGCATAGCACGTGGTGCCAGGACTGAACAGCAGTCCTTGCACTTGCCTAAGCTTGCCTAAGCAGGCGTTTTAGTCCACTGAGCCCTCTCGCCAATCCAGCTACTATTTTTGTGATAGTGCTAAGAGTCAAGCCCAGAGCTTCATGCACACTGGCACCACCACTGGGCCTCAGGCCTCAGGCCATTAATTTTATTAATAGTGTGTACATGTAAATCTACAGCTTTCCAAAGACCTAGCATATCAGCTACTACAGAGTAGGCAAGTTAGTTATCTGTTGGATAAATGAATGCCACAATTTATAGAATGAAACCCCAAGAGCAAGGATGAGGGTGCCAATGGACTTAATTACCCAATGCCTCACTCCTGCAGGATCCAGTGTCCCACGGTTAACCTACCATGCTTCTCAAAAGGAATATCATCTTCTACAAAGGGCTCAAAATCTTCCCGCTGCTTTATCATGTAGTCCACTGTCTCCTGTCTGTGCTTGAGATGATTTCGCGAGTGTCCCTCCAGCTGATCCCCAAGAGCTCTGAACAGGCAATTGCTGTCAAAACAAAAATGATGGTCAAGACCTTTAAGACTGAGCTTAGCTCATCTAGAAAGCGATGGTGCTCCATGCCGGCCGTCCCATGAAAAATTGTTCATTCTCAGAAGAGGTAAAGTCACAACTCTATCACACCAGCATCCTTCCCAAAGGTTGGGGGAAGAGCCTAGGATGGTTATTCACATTACCTTCCTGAAAGGCAACAAAACAAGTATTCTAGCCCCCACTTACCAGCTGGCTGGCTCAGGAAAATTACTAACCTTCTCTGGGCTTCAGTAAGTGAAGTGAATAACAGACTGCTTGAACACAGGATGCAGACCTCCTCAGGCTAAGAAATTGATTCTCGGATTTCTCTCTAAAATGTCTTATCTGTCACCTCTTTTCTGATCCAAATTTCACTCTAGCTGCTCAGCTAGGGAATTACTCATTTAACAAATGGTACCCAAAGGGTAGTGTCAGGCTCCCACTACACACCCAACAGCAAACAGTGGAAGAAGACAAATGCACATACTACTGAAACACTCCCCCCTCGCCTCCTCACAGATCACCCAGAGAGCAACAGTGCACTGTCAGTTCTGCAAAGGAAAACGTTAAACACCATATTTTGTTTATCTAAAATTCAAATACTAGCAGTAAACATTAAGAGTTATTTTTATTTTCAAATCTCTCAAAAGCTCTTAAAATTCCAAACTATATAACACAAGCACAGAGTCAGATACATGGAGACCAGAAGAAGACAAACACAATCTGCTCCCCTTATAGTGAAGGAAACAAATCATTCTGAAGCCAAGTCATTACCTAGTTTCATACCAAACTGTTAACGCTTCCAAATGAAAAACAGTGATACTCTAATTCCATCGTACAAATTCAACACTTTCAGAAGAAGTTCAAACTTACAAGTGTAGGGGAGAAAATACCTTTTTCTTCAACTCAGAAAAATCAGATTTTAATAGAAAGTTACAGAGAGGCAAGAATCATTTCTAATATATGAAGATATATGCTTCAGTGAGGAAGGCAAGAGGAAGCGAAAATTTAAATAAAGGAGAGTCTGCACACTGGAAACTAAGCTTTGCATTAAAAAGAAAGAAAAAAGGAGAAAAAAAAAAAAAAAAAAGTGCCTGCAAGCAGGAGCAGGGACGAGGGTTTGGTCCCTGGGTGCTGAGACACCAATTGAGACTGACTGTGGTGGCATGCACCTGTAATCCCAGCTGTAAACAGGCAGATCACTATGAGTCCCATCTAGTAGTGAGACCCTGAACACTCTTTAGACCCTTCTCTAACATACAAAAAGAAAGAAAGAAACAACCAAACTAAGCTTTGCATCCATCTGGGACAAGGTTCTAGAAGGAGCTCTATAAATCAGACTATGCAGTCATTTCTTGCTAAAATCTAACAATCTCAATCTTCTTTCAACCACAGGGGGGAAAGGGTGAATAGACAGAACATTTTCAGTATCAAGGCTTACCAAAGGGCCTGAAACCAAGTGGATGTTTTCGCACTAAAAACTCACTGTTAGAAACATAAATCATATGGCACAAAGGGCCAGCCATATTTAGAGAACTGCAGTCACTAGTCTGTTCTCCCTTCCCTGTGCCCACGGGAATCCATGGAAGTGAAATATTCACGGTCCCCTTTCTGTGTGCAAGCAAGTGGAGCTGACTCACATTCAGGGTGAACGCCACGTAAGGCAGTGAACGACGTGCAGCACCAGGCAGACCGTGGCTCTGTGAACATCTCAAACTTTTCTTAAACCTTTAGCGTCTGCCAGAAGTCCATTCCTGAATTCAGTTTAATAAGTGTATTTTAGCACAAAACTACAGAGGCAGTTATTTTTTGTTTAATATACCAACATTCATAGTATTCTGCAGAGCGTAACACTCTTGTGAAGAACTTTCAGTACCATGGGCAAATGGTTTCCATAACAGGCCAAAAAGTACAGGTAAACTATCTGCTGCATCAGCTCAACCATGATCATCTGTACATACACTGTGAGAAACACACAGAAATGTGGCCAAAGATAAAACACTACAACAAGCCACCGAAGTAGTTCTTAAAATACGCCAAGGACTGCCATGACCACCTTAGTAATGCTCTCTCCTCAAAAACAGTTCTATCATTATTCCTCCCCAGGGGCAATCTGCCCAACGTCACAAAACTAATGAGCGGAGGGCCAAGGATTCACAGCTGGGAGGCCTGGCTCCACCCGACTCTTGCTAAAACAGGAACAGCAAACTATCAACTGTTGCTGTCCACACGTAACAGGAGTGATTGTCAGGTTTACTTTAATACACGTTTTCACTCATCAAATTCTCTGAACCCACTAAAAACAAATCAGCGGAGGCCAAAATCACTTGTTTTTCTGCTAAGAGTTGCAAGGCTGTGACACAGGAAACATGACAAATAGCACAGTAACCAAGGTTCCCTTGGGGAGCCCAGCAAAGAGCACCTGAAATGCTAGCACAAAGCACCATTGCCCTGAGGACTTCCAGCAGACCCAGCTGTTTCCCAAGCCCACACTCTCACAGGGGCACCACAGCAGGGCTTCTCTACCCCTGCACTACAGCTGGGGATTATTCTTTGTTGTGAGCACTGCCTTGTGCGCTATAGGATATTTAGAAGCACATCACCCGCCTTCCTCCCCACCACGTACCAAAATGTCTCCAGACACTGCTAAATATCCTGGGGGGCAAAATCATCCCTGTGAGAGCCACCATATTTTAGGGACATAAGCAAGGTCTTGCATTTGAGTTCATAAACACCACAAACTGACAGGTACCGCCCTGCCAGCAATGAACACACCTACAGCAAGATGCTGCATCAGGCTACTCAAATTGTAATCAAACCAAAATGGAAAAAGAGAAAAGTGGAGACTGTGGACTTTTTATTTATTTATTTTTTTAATGTATTTAGTGCAGGGTGTACAGGGTCTTACTATCCAGATAGGACTCGTAGTGATCATCCTGCTTTCAACCTCCCAAGCACTGGGATTACAGGGGTGCACCACCACACCCAGTAGCCTTCTCAGTGCACCGCTGGGGTGGGCCATCACAGCATGCTGGGGCTCAGACCCCGGTCGGGTAGGCTTTCTTTTATAGTGCTGTAATTTCCTATTTTACTCTGAGTACTCAATAAATATTAATACATGAAAAAATCTGTTGCCTGTGCTGTAATATCCTATAACTCAGAGGTGTCCCAAATTTCCTGGTCAAGGAGATTAGGGGACCTCAGAGGAAAGGGATGAATGAACTGCAGTGCGTCTAAGGAGAGACACCCAGAGAAAAACATTCTCTCAGGCTTTCACAGAAAGCAAAATGGCCAAGCAATGGCCGTGACTCGTCCCGAAGGCTGACACTAACAACAGTTCTACAAAGTACTGTCTATGGTCTCAAATTTAATCCTGAGGGGATTTGACCCTGGAAGATACAAAAAAAAAAAAAGAATGTTTACTTATGCAGGTCTTGCTTCGACTTGCCCTTGACCACCCAGCAAGGAAAAAAAAAA
>PVJA010010321.1:0-34890 GCA_004027025.1 Myocastor coypus
ATGAAAAGAAATCTTAAGGAAATTTAGATAGGAAGATAGATGATAGATACATCTATAGAATTATACATACATTTATGGAATTATAACAATTCCATAAATAATATTTCTGAATACAAAGCAGGCATGATATTTGTTCATTCGATGTGGAAAACAATAATAAGAAAACAAATTCTCGATAGGTTTATTTCTAAAAAGGAAAACCTGTACCAAAAATGTTTTTCTTTCAGAAACCTTGTTCTTTTTGGAAGTACCTAGCTCTGTAACTGCTTCATGGCTCTGTATTCCCTTTTTGAACACTGTAACCATGAGAGCACAAAAACACAGAATGACAGTACCAAGCTTCATGACCATGATTCTGCTTACAAAATGAATAACCCTTGATAATTTTTCCAGGAACAAAGAGAAACAATGTAAAATAAAATGATATGCATAAATTCCTCATTTGCTCAAATAAATAGGAAATCTTTCATTAAAAATGGTATGAAAAGTTGGACATTGGCCTTTGAAAGTATATTAAAAATTGAGAAATTAAAAAAGAAAATAGCAAGGTATCCTAGGGAAAATAAAGTTTCCACACTGTCATATGTATTAACATATAAAATCAGCTTGTCGTGAGACCTCATACACCCTGCACTAAATACATAAAATAAAATAAACATATAAGATCATAACATATATATATATATATATATATATGTATGTATATATATATAATAAACATATAAGATCATAACTTAATTCTTTCCAATTTTTTATAGTATCTGAAATATTAAAGCTCAAACATATAAGCATTAAGGGCCATTTTAGTACTGATTACTCAAACACCTTTTCAAACATGGAAAACTGCAGAGCACATGATTTTCTGTGCAGAGCCAAAGTCTCACACACACTGCCACAAAGCAACAGGAGAGCAAATCCTACCTTGTCCTTTTTCTTTTGCAAGCTAATTGTGATGGGGACCTTGATGGTATGCAGGTTTGGTTTACTAAATTTAGTTTGATACACTAGGCTGGGCATGGTGGCACATCCCTGTAATCCCAGCACTTGGGAGGCTGAGGCAGGAGGATTGATGTGAGTTCAAGACCAGCCTGGGCTACAGAAGTGAGCCCAAGGCCAGCTTGAACTGCATAGTGGGACCCTGCGTCAAAAAGACAAAAAAAAAAAAATTGGTACACTAATTTTACTGGAAAATAGAAAATTTTTTTTGTCTTTTTGAGACAGGGTCTCACTATGCAGTTGAGGCTGGCCTTGAGCTCACTTTTGTAGCCCAGGCTGGTCTCAAACTCACACCGATCCTCCTGCCTGAGCCTCCCAAGTGCCAGGATTACAGGTGTGCGCCACCACGCCCGGCTGGAAAATAGAAATTTAAAAAAACTAAAATCATAACACATTCAGCATTTTCATTGTTAAGCAATAAAGCATGACAGTAATAACTCTGACTGAATTAAAAGTTGGAGAAAAGTATAAGATTTCCACAAATAATATTTCCTGAATGCAAAGCAAGCATCCATGAGAGCACAACCAAAACTGTGGAACATGTGGCAGTGCCAAGCTTCATTACTACTGATCTGGCCTTCTAACAGAAGGTCCTGTATCTCACCTTCTATCTGATGGTATCACTCTGTGAGCTAACTGGAGCATGGCCAGGCTGTGCTCCCTTGCCTGTGTACCTCCTCCTCATGCATGATATTGCAGCCCTAGGCCACACGCTCTCACAACCTGGCTTTGCTGCTGGGGAGTGATCTGGGCCGAAATCCCAGTGTGAAACAAAGCTGCTCACTGTTTTCAGACTTCCTCAGTGTTGTTCCCTTCCCAGAATCACTACTGGTGCAGCAGTTCACCTAGCAATACCCAGAAAGACCTAACTAGTACACTACTCTCTTTTCTTTTTTAATGTATTTGGTATAGGGTCTCACTACACAGATCAGACTCATAGCGATCCTCCTCTTTTCGTCCATCAAAGTACTGGGATTACAGACATGCACTCCCATGCCAAAGCTCAACCCCCATTTCAGCGTGTGCCAGCAGGGGGAGCCAGCATGTCATGGCCTGGATCAAACCCAGGTCCCTGTGCTTGTCTAAGCAAGTGCTTTAGTCCTCTAAGCTACCTGGCTGGCACTCTAATACAGTATTTTTGAGCAAAGAAATAAAAAAAAACTGTTCTCAGAAAAAAACCTATTATAAATCGTATCATGGTCTAATGCTGTGTGTCCATGCAAAATGCTAATAGATTAATGACCCTATAAAGTTCTGACAGAATAACATGTTAAAATGCTCCTAAAATTTCTTATAGAATCTTCAAAGATGATATTTATTCTATTTTAAAATATGAAATGCTGTTAAATTCCTTAAGTGCTTTGAACCACCCTAGTGGTTAAGGGTAAGAACAAAACCAAAATTTAAATAAGTGATTGAGTAAAACATGTTCATAGATGGAAGATTCATTGAATAAGGATCACTAGGTACAAAATTGATACAGTAATACTTGGTAAGTACAAACAAAATTCAATTATGACTTTTGGTGTAATGTATGACCTTATGTGAGGTGATGCTTCATAGGTTTCCGGAAACTGAAGTTATACTGTCAATAATTTTGATTTCTCATTAGACATGGAACAGTGTGTGATATGTTCAGATCATGAGTATGCCAACATTCAGAGAAACCATTGTCTCCGAAAGACCGTCACCTTTCTGGCTTATGAAGACCCATTGGGGAACGCTCTGGCTGGCACAGCCCTGAGTCTCACTGTCCTCACAGCTACTGTGCTTGGGCTCTTTGTGAAGCACAGAGACACTCCCATTGTCAAGGCCAACAACAGGGCTCTCAGCTACACCCTGCTCATCTCTCTCACCTGCTGCTTCCTCTGCTCCTTGCTCTTCATTGGCCAGCCCAGCATAGCCACCTGCATCCTGCAGCAGACCACATTTGCAGTGGTGTTCACTGTGGCTGTTTCCACTGTCTTGGCCAAAACCATTACTGTGGTGCTGGCCTTTAAGGTCACTGCTCCAGGCAGGAGGATGAGGCAGTTGCTGGTGTCAGGGGCTCCAAACTACATCATCCCCATCTGCTCCCTGATCCAACTCTCACTCTGTGCCATCTGGATGGGCACAAATCCACCCTACATTGACACAGATGCTCACTCTGAGCATGGCCACATCATCATCGTGTGCAACAAGGGCTCCCTCACTGCCTTCTACTGTGTCCTGGGATACCTGGGCTCTCTGGCCCTGGTGAGCTTCACCGTGGCTTTCCTGGCCAGGAACCTGCCTGACACATTCAATGAGGCCAAGTTCCTGACCTTCAGCATGCTGGTGTTCTGCAGCGTGTGGGTCACCTTCCTGCCTGTGTACCACAGCAGCACGGGGAAGGTCATGGTGGCCATGGAGGTCTTCTCCATCTTGGCTTCCAGTGCAGGGCTGCTGGGCTGCATCTTTGCCCCCAAGTGCTACATTATTTTATTAAGAAGAGAGAGAAATTCTCTGACTAGGTTTAGAGCTAAAAAATATTTTCACACTAAGAAACCATTCTAATTAAAAGTTTGTTTTGCTAAAATCCACTATGGCTCAGAGGTGAACCTATACTATTATTTTCTGTTACATGTTTCATTACAGCATGAATTTTATTTCAATTTTTTTCTTTTTTTGTGTGTGTAGGACAGGGCCTATAAGATCTCACTGCATAGATCTGTTGCATAGTGCTTCCCCTGTGTTCAGACTCCCACGTGCCACCAGGCCTAGGGTCAGGACCTGTCTCTGCATGCTCAGGGGATGTGAACCCTGGGCACACCAGGGATCAAAGCTTGGCCATTGTGCTCTGCCTAAGCAGGTGCTTTGGTCTGCTGAGCTCTCAGACTGGCCCTGCTTCAATTATCAATGAACGCATTTTTTTCTCTAGTCTTAAAGTTGCTACCCATATGAAAAATTTCCATTTCCTTTTGAACCTTATTTTCAAAAAAATTACTTCGTCCTACAAAATCTGTACTAAATCCTTATAATTAACCTTCCGTTTGATTCAGTTCTCCTTTTTATGTCATGTACTGCTTGATCTCAGTCATTTTTGGCCATATTTAGCATAATAACTCCATCTGCACATCACCACATTTCATAATTCCCTTTTGTGTTTCACTGCATTTTTTTCCTTTTAAGAGTTATTATGACTTAAATATGGATACTATAATTTATTTCGATAGTTTCATATTTTCTTGCTTAACTTTGCCTTTTGATATTACTGAAAGTATTTTTGAAGAAATTCTCTCTTATTGTCTTTTCCATCCTATGGTTGGCTCCTCACTTGCGTTAAATCCTGTTCAGTTCAAGTGGAGCAGAAGACATTTCTGTCACAAAGTCTGATATCCATAGGCATGTGAGACTCATGTTTATTCTCTAGCGTAGTTCTACTGCTTAATTAGTAATTTTGTAAGTTTTTCTACTAACCCTTAAGTGTTTAACATGAAAATATAAGAAAAATAAAACGTTGCAAATTAATACTTATTATATTTCCACATAAAATCATCAATTTTTTTTTTTTTTTTTTTTTTTTTTGCGGGACCAGGCTTCAAGTTCATGACCTTGCACTTGCCAGACAGACACTTGTGCCATGGAGCTATCACCCCAGCCCCCAAAATCATTGAAATTTTATTTTAATGTACTTAGGACAGGGTCTACAGGGTCTCACTTCATAGATTTGAGTCACAGAGATCCTCCTGTTTTAAGCCTTCCAAAGTGCCGGGATCCCAAAGTGTGTGCCACTACACCCATCTCCCTTGCAGTCCCAGCAGCAACCCCCCCGTGGGTGGGGATGCTACAGTAGACCCAGGATCAAACCCTGAAACATGTACTTCAGTCTGCTGAGCTAATAGGCCGGCCAAATCACCAGCCATGACATTCTGCTCCTGAAATTGTCATTACACATGAAAAAAGTAGAGTACATTAAACATAAAGAAAATGAAAGAAAGACGAGATTGTCTAGAAAGGAAATTTTGAGAAATTCAGAAAGAGAAAATGAACAGAACTAAGTGAGATTCTGGTAACAAAATGACCACTCTTAGTAAAATTTACAAACAAAAGAGAGAAAAATTGAAAGCTAGTATAATACTATTAAAGAAATTTGTCCATTAGTGCAGTTATATAGAAAAACTTTCACATGGAAATATAAGAAATTCAACATCGATTTATGCTTTGAAAGCTGTATTATCACAGAAAACTTAGCAAAGCAGGCCTAAGAGAAACTGGAATTCTCCCTAGTAGTAATATTTCTTTTGCAATTTTTCTATGAGAAATGAGATGAGAAGCCTTAGTGTGATATTTCACTTCAAATGTTTGCTGAGTCATATCACCAGTGAAGCAGAAAAGCATTCAAAAACATTAATGCTGATCTCACTTTCTCACAGAAAGGAAAAAAGGGGAAATCAACTCATTATAAGACAGGTTATAATGGCTTGCGTTACTCGTAGCTGACAGTACACTTAGAAGAAACAAGTTCGCAGCCTACTTTCCTTTGCATACTAAAAGTACGCATTCTGTTCCAAACTCAGTAAGGTACTGCGAGGGCAGTATGCCAGGAGCAAACTCAGGTCATAAGCACAATTAAATTACTAGATCTGAGGAAAAGAAAAGCAATGGTACTAAAAGGAGACAATATAATAAATTTGTATATCATTGTGATTTGCAAAGAAACAAGCAAAGTGTTTCTCGCTGAATAAGAAATAGAAGAAACATCTCTAACTGTCCCCCCAGAATGAGTTATGTTGTAGTGCAGATGCAAATTTTTGGTCCATTTTTCAAAGCCAGAAAGAGGTAATAACTTTCTATAGTATAATTCTGCTACACATTGTACACTACGTAAGGATCACTGCTATGAGGAAAACACATAAAAGCAAAATATATATAAGGGAAAAACATGAACGACAGAATTTGTCAGTGATATTAGTTTTTAAGTCTAAAATCCATGTAAGTGAATGAAATGATATTGGATTCCCTGCATATGGAATATAAGACTATTTCAAAAAAAGTCTTGTCTCTGTACTTTAAGCACTTATGGATAATAGTTTGAAAATTGATTTTTGGCCCATGCAAAATGATTAAATGAGCCGTGCGTGGTGGCTTATGCCTGTAATCCCAGCACTCGGGAGGCTGAGGCAGGAGGACTGGTGCAAGTTCAAGAGCAGCCTGGGCTACAAAAGTGAGCTCAAGGCCAGCCTCAACTGCATAGTGAGACCCTGTCTCAAAAAGACAAAAATAAAATGACTACATGTGTAATGATACATCCTGCAATTGCTTTTAAAGACACCAAAATTAAACTAAACTACTAAAATATCTCTTCGACAATAAAAATTAAGTAAGTAGTCGCATAAAGCAAGTGCATACATCACAAGGCTTAATAATGGAAGCAGTTCCCATTCAGTGTGTTCATTGATAAGCACTTCCCTGTAAATTACCAAATTACTTTGGCTTCCTTATGTGAGGTTGTTCACCAAATACCTGGGGAATCATTTAGAAAGACTTCATTTAGATCAGTAAGGGAAGTAAGTAATAAAGGTCAAAACTTAGTTACTTTGGAAAAAAACAGAATGTTTCTATAGACAAGCCAGATTTGAAAGAAGAATATATAGCAAATGATAAGAATTATGTAGAAAATTATTCTCCATTATTTTCTTTTGCATCTAGAAAGAAAGGGAAAAGTAAGGTGTCTTGGGCCAGTGAGATAGCTCGGCAGTCTAACACACCAGCTTAACCAAGCTTAGACAGGAGCAGGGACCACGGTTTGATCCCTAGCACCATACGCGATGCCAGACCTGCCCTTGAGGAGGGTTGAGCCAGCCAAAAAGCAGAAAACAAACCAATAAAAAAGAAGGAAAAGCCAGGGGTGAAGACGTATATGTGGAGCCCACAGCTCTGAGAGGCTGAGGAAGGCAATGTTCTGTTGGAACACAGCCAAGGCAACAGACTCAAGGAAATGCCTTCTCAAAATCACGAAATTTAAAGGGGTTGGGAACATATCACAGTGTGAAGTCTCTACATTCAATCCAACAGAAAGAGAAAGAAAAGAAAAAAAAATTATAAAAAAACGACAACTTAATTCAAGTCCACTGAATTTTTGGAAGGGTTTGTGGGGAAAAAAAAAATAAGCCTATGTAAGGAACGATTTTAATTTCTGTCAGCTATGAAACAGTGTGTAACGTGTCTACATCATCACTATGCAAGCATTCAGAGAAATAAGGATCTGCAAAAAAACTGTGACTTTTCTGGCTTATGGGGATATTTTGGGAAAACTATAGCTGGCACTGCCCTGAATCTTCTCTCACAGTTGCTGTGCTTGGACCCTCTGTGAAGCATGTACATGCTCCCATCAAGGCCAACAGCAGGGCGCTCAGCTACGCCCTGCTCATCTCCCTCACCTGCTGTTTCCTCTGCTCCTAGCTCTTTATTGCCTGGCCCAACGCAGCTGACTGCATCCTACCACAGACCCTCTTATTGAGTTCTGTTCACTGTGGCTATTTCCACTATCCTGGCCAAAACCATTACTATGCTGCTGGTCTTTAAGGTCACTGCTCCAGGCAGGAGGATGAGGCAGCTGCTGGTATCGGGGGCTGCAAACTATATCATCTCAATGTACTCCTTGATACAATTCACTCTGTGGAGTCTGAATAGGGACAAATCCACCCTACATTGACACAGATGCTCACTCTGAACATGGCCACATCATCATCGTGTGCAACAAGGGCTCCCTCACTGCCTTTTACTGTGTCCTGGGATACCTGGGCTCCCTGGCCCTGGTGAGCTTCACTGTGGCTTTTCTGGCCCAGAATCTCCCTGGCACATTCAATGAAGCTAAGTTCCTGGCATTCAGCATGCTTCTGTTCTGCAGTGTGTGGAGACCTTTCTGCCAATGTACCACAGCAGTAAGGGGAAGGTCGTAGTGGCCACGGTGGTCCTCTCCATCTCGGCCTCCAGTGCAGGGCTGCTGGGCTGCATCTTTGTCCCTAAATGTTACACACGACAAAGATACAACATATTATAGAAGAAAACCAGCTTTCTTAAAATAAAATTATATTGCTTTACTAAAATGTATCTAGTGTCTGAGGCAATTTTGCTTCCTTTTCCAATCTTGTATTTGACTGTATTTACTATAATAAATACAAAAATCATTACTTTTTTAATAGTCTTATACTTTTTATTGTCAGGAACTACTGTATTTTCACTACCATTCAATCAATTCTAGAGTGCTATCCGTTGATAACATCATTGCCACCTTGCAAACAGGGCAGTATTGTTAGGTTTTAGAACACTATTCAAGTATCCATTCCTGGAAAACTGCGCAAACTCATACAGCACTCAGCACACTAAAATGAACCTATCCTCTTTATTAGTAACCTAACCAAGTCAAACACCTACTGAATCCCCCGCTAGAACCGAGAACGGGGCAGAGGGGAAACCGAACACCGTTATGGTGCCCTGAGAGTCCCAGGAAGATGGCACTACGGCCAGGGCTGCGATCAAAGATCCAGGTCACAGATGCTTAGGATCTACTCGGGTCTGCAATTCCACGCCCCGAAAATCAGGCTAGGAAGAACACCGCCGAAGTGCAGCGGCACAGCACCTACAAGACCACGCCTTCTCCTCCCAGCAGCCAACGCAACTGCGAACTCTGCTCAGAGTGCGCCTGCACAGTGGTCAGGGGGCGTGGCGACTTCAACCGCGCCCCTCTGAGGTGAGGCTGAGGAGGTGTGCAACTCCGATTCAGCCTGCGTTCCCCGGGTCTAACTCCTAATGAGAGCAAGCGCTGCCGTCCTGCCCTCACAGAGGAAGATGAGCAAAGGTCTGAGGTGTTGTAGAGCTGAAGACAGAGAGAACAGAGAACTGGTCGAGGAGGGTCAGACCCCGGAGAGAATGGTTACATGGATCTCCTTGAAAGAGGCTAGCTTGCGGAAACAAGGGGCCAGGCCTGTGAGTAATCGGGCGGGGCCTTGTGATGGATGGGCAGTAGACCAATGAGGCAGAGGGGCGGGCCCTGGAGGGCGGGGCCTTCTGGAGAATTGGCAGGGTGTTTAGCATCCTGGTGAGAACTTCTGGGTTGCTGGCTTTAAGTAGGGAATCCTGTGTCCGGCGTCTTCATAACTGTTTCGTGGTCTCCTCTCTGGAGCATGTGGGCCACAGCCCTGGAGCAGAGTGCACCAAGCAACTTGGGCAGGAGATGCTGCTTATGGCCAGAGAACCCCAAAGAGGTCTTAGAAGGTGACAGGTGATGGCCTCAGCAGTGCTGAGTGAATCTGTCGGTTGACCTGAGCTGCTTCTGAAGTAATGAGACCCATCGTTACCCTCGTAGGAAAGGGACATGATTGATTTTGTCCTCACTCTCCCTGTCTCCCTCTCTCCTCTCCTGGTGTACAACATGTCTGATGATGCGTGTCTTCAAAGCCAGAGCACCAGAGTGTACAAGGATGGAGATGTAGTCATTGGTGGATCCTTCTCCCTGTACACAGCTCTACTTACTGGGTTGCATTCATCAGCAACAGACTTTCTCTACGGAGTTGTGGCTCTGAAGATTTCCTGTATATTGTGCTCTTTTTCTATTGTATGGTCCGACAATATACGTGGGATAATTCTAAGTCTTTGAACGTACTTGAGCATGTCATTTGAGTTGGGAGGTGGTCTGCTTTGGAGAATGACCTGCGTGAAGTTTTGAAGAAAGTACATTCTGATGTTGTGGGCTGGAGCATTCTGTATATATATATATATATATATATATATATATATATATATATATGTGTGTCTATACATATTTTTATAGATATAGATATGTATAATTTAGGGAACAGAATTCCATTTGTAAATAATGTCTCTATATCAGGTATATTTATAATTATGTAATATGCACAAACTATGTTTTGATATCACAAATTCAACCAAGATTCTTGATGTGATTTCAAAGATGGATAAAACAAATATATATACATATATGAATTTAGGATAAATATATAGCTACTTTCTCTTAGTTTTTTGAGAATGAAGTATTGTAGTACTATTGTTTAAATGAGATGTTATGTTTGGATCACGTCCTCTAAGAAATATGAAGACACCAAAAGAAATATATTTTTTGGTCTTTTTGAGACAGGGTCTTGCTATGCAGTTCAGGCTGGCCTTGAGCTCACTTTTGTAGCCCAGGCTGGTCTCAAACTCACACCAATCCTCCTGCCTCAGCCTCCCCAGTGCTGGCAGTACAGGTGTGCACCACCACGCCAGGCAAAATATATTATTTTTAAATGTTCTACTAACCTGATGTGAAACACTAGCTTTGCTATTTTATCTTTTGTTCTCATGAAAAATAATAAAATAACATATAAATAAATAATATTTAGGTATTATAAAATGTGCTGCTATAATCATGTCTGCACAGATACCACTGTGCTGTGATGATTAAAATTCTTCTCTGGAAGTTACCCAGAAGCAAAAGAGCTGGGTCAAATGGTATCTGTAACACGAGCTTTTTGAAGAATCTCCACACTGACTTCCACAGAGGTTGTACCAGTCTACACAGGCATGAGCAGTTGAAAATGGCACCTTTGTCACCACAGCACTTGATGGTTCATTTCTTAGTGATAGCCATTCTTTCTGGGGTGAGATGGAATCTCAGTGTGTTTTAATTTGCGTCTCTTCAACAATCAGTGTTGCTGAACATTTTATTATATGTTTATTTTCTGTCTGTCTTACTGCATCTGAGGATTTTGTATTCAATTGAAATGCCTATTTTTGGATGGGATCTTTGTCTTTAGGGCACCGAATTCCTCCAATTCTTTACAGGTTTTAGGTGTATGTCTTTCTCTGATGCAGAGCTCTCTACAAATTATGTGTTTTAGTGTCTATCCAGACATTGAGCTTATCTTTGAGGTTTTGGGTTTGTGTTTTTGACCATTCTGTTCATACTGTTATAGAGTTTCAATGTCATTTTGTACAGTGCACCTTGTTTGAACACTGCTGCAATTTTGTTGATTGTATTATAAAGCACAGTGCTATAAATTTTTACTATTATCCATTACCATATTGTATGTAAAAGTTATGCAAATGAAGTTAAATCACCAATTTGGGAGTCTCTCTACTCATTTTCTTGTTCTGAATATTGTGATGTATGTACCATATCCATTTTTTTAATGAAGTGAGAAATTTTAGGGAACAGAATTCCATTTGTAAATAATGTCTCTGTGTCAGGTGTATTTACAATTATGTAATATGCAGAAGCTATGTTTTCGTATCACAAATTCAACTAAGATTCCTGATGTAATTTCAAAGAAGGACAAAGCAAATTGGAAAGCTGAGATTAACTAGAAAGCTTCACTCTGTTTTATGTATAAGGTTCATAAAACAAAGGTGTGCAGATGGTCCTGACCTGAACTCAGTAGTCAGGAGACCAAACCCCCTGAGTTCTACAGAATTAGTCCTTAAGGACAAGCCTAGCTGAGATCAGAGTAGCACTACATTTCTCATCTCATGAGGAACAGTGCGTAGTGAGACCCCTGGGATACAGAGACTACAGAAGTCAGTTAGAGAAAATCTGAGTGAAATCCCTGCCCAGCCACGAAGTACAGCCGCTGGTCCTCCAAGAGGTGGCCTTTCTTGATCAGGACACCTCTGCTCAGTCGATGCAGCTGCTTTTCCTGAGACCAGATTATTTGCCTTTCACGCAGGGGAGACATTGGACACCAATCTCAGTGCAAGTGGAAGTAGCCTGACTTCTTCACTCAGTGATTTTATCATGAATACGAGTGAGTTGTTTCTGTTTCACAGGGGTAGGGGGCATTGGGGACTGCATATGTACAAGATGGTGTAAAACAGGTCACCCGTGAGCCTCCTGTTGACTTCTAACTTGAACCATTCTCATCCTTCTTCGTTTTATGAATGCTCATCTAGAACTCATTCTACAGGCATCTGCTATCACTTCATAGCCATAAAAACCACTTTCCTCCTGATGAGAAATCCACCCTTTCTTCAAGAAAATGACTCTCGCTAGAGTCCAACACTGACATGAAACTTTGGTTGGCCATGGGAGAATTTTGTTCACTGGCTTCAGTTTGAAAGATGCTATAGTAAGGTACCATATTTTCAATTAGCTAAGAACAGAAACTTTTCCACAAATTTCTAATGATTAGAAATTGAGAGGTTATGTTGTAGGCAGGGTTGAATCCAACTTTTCAAAGAAACAACTCAAGCTATCATTACTATATGCAGTATTAGGGTCAAAATTTCAACGTACTGGTATTGAAACAGACAGAAGTTAGCCCACAACAATGATCTCATCTCTTCTTTGATGTTCAATTTATTAATCCATGACTGCATAGAAAACTATTTTTCTAGCCGGGCATGGTGGCGCACGCCTGTAATCCCAGCACTTGGGAGGCTGAGGCAGGAGGATCAGTGTGAGTTCAAGACCAGCCTGGGCTACAAAAGTGAGGTCAAGGCCAGCCTGAACTGCACAATGAGACCCTGTCTCAAAAAGACAAAAAAAAAAAAAAAAAGAAAACTATTTTTCTATTCCTGTAATGACTGTGGTAAAGCACCTGCTCCCTCCAGCTCCACATACTCTTGTTCTGCTTTCTAAAACTACCAAATTCTTAAACAGAAATGTCATAGACTGTGTAAACAACAGTAGCAACAAGAAGAATCTTTATCTCTTTCTAGAACTAAAACATGTGACATTCTCACTATATCCTCTTCAGGTCTGCACAGAGAGAGAGAGAGAGAGAGAGAGAGAGAGAGAGAGACAGACAGAGAGACAGAGAGATAGAGAGACAGAGAGACAGAGAGACAGAGAGACAGAGACAGAGACAGAAAATGACAGTGACAGACCGAGACAAAGACAGAGACAGAGACACAGAGAGAGTTCAGGCATGGTATTGCTATGTAATTCAGGCTGGCCTTAAACTCCCTTTTATAGCCCAGGCTAGTTTCAAGCTCACATCAATCCTCCTGCCTCACCCTCCCAATGTACTGGTCACTTTTATTTAATTCATTTCTCAACACAAAAAGTTTCCTATGTATTTTTTGTCTCAAATTTATTTGCTGAGATAAAACTGTCCATGCTGAAGATGTGCAGTGGGATGGTTGGAGGACTGTGAGTTGTGAATTTACTCTCACACACAGCTAGCTAGAGCATCCTTCAGGGAGCTCCTGTTGGGAAAATTCGAGCAGAAGCATTTCTCACCCATTTAGGGTTCCTCCCAACAGAAAGCAGAGACGTGAACCTGGAGTACATTCAGCATGTAGTCTAACATGCCGTGATCTCACCATTGCTGTCACAGAGTTCTTCCTTTCCCAGGAAATGAAGAACTCTGCCGTCCCTGACCATTTGTCCTAAGAAGACTTGTTTTCTGAGATAATGTTCCCATGCAACTCTCCAACTTCCAGACACTAGCAAGTTGTTTTCCTTTCTCATCTCATTCTATGGAGGCTCTGATCTCATTCTTTTAGTTAACTGTTTAGTATATATGTAGTATGCATATAAGTATTCATCCTACCCATGCCATTTATGAAGGAATTTCCTTTAGGGTAAAAATGTCATTTATATTTAAACCCAGAATCTAGAATTAGGGCCTAGACCAGATTACCTGGTTCCTGATCAAAATTCTTATGAGTTGTAGGTTTATTTTCAGCACTTCCTAAGCTCTATTCCCAATTACCTTGCTTTCCACCTATAACATACTACTTAGTGGATGGATGAGATGTCCATAAAAGTCAAGGAAATGGGCTGGTGAACAAGCCCAGTAAACTAAGCAACTGCTTAGGCAAATGCAGGGACCACAGTCTGAAACCTGGCTCCACACACTATGGCCAGCCCAACATCCAGGGAGGGCTGAGTCAGCCAGAGTCTGAGTATAGTAGTGCACAGCTATAATCCCTTCGCTAGGGAGGCTGAAAGCAGGAGGGTCACTACGAGTCCGAGCTGCATAGTGACAACCTGTAACAACCAAATAAATTGTTTAAAAGGGAAAGTTTTGAGCTATGCTGAGGCACAGTCTTTTAAAATTATCACGGAAAATATTAAGCAGTGCGCAATCACTGTAGCCTATCTGGAAGAATTCTTTTTGATTTTGTCTATTTGGTGCAGGGTCTCACTAAACATTTCAGACTCATAGTGAACCACCTGTTTCAGCCTTTTCAGTGCTGGGATTGCAAGTGTGTGCCACCTCGCCGGGACTGGATCACTGACTCAACACACTGCAGAGGTGGGACCAGCACAACATGTAGGACCCAGGGTCCCCTGGTCCCTGAACTTACCAAAGCAGGCACTTAGTCCACTGAGCTATCACTCCAGTTACCTAGTAGATTTTTTAAGATACGCCAGACCATCAGATCTTGGACTCAATCTTTTCCAAACAGGGACAGTATGATTTCTGTCCATGACATATTTTTATAATTCCAAGGGCTGAGAGAATAAATATCATTCAAAATTTGACAGGGTCTTCCATTAATTCCCATGCTCTGGAAATAAGTGAACAGTCTGATTTTCATTTTTTTTAAACGATGGCATCAAATATTTGTACAGATTATTCATACTTTCTTTGTTCCAGCTGTTGGAATAAAGTATGAAGATGTACTGGAAAATCAAGGGAACAAAAGTTACAGTAGGTGTGAGACACAAGAATGAAGAGATAATGAAAGCAAAGACGAGGGTATTAATGTGACTCTATATAAATAAGAAGGAAATCATTAAAATCCAGCTGTTCTTACTAGAAATACTCCTGAAAGTTATAATGTTACCATATTACACTGACACATACATAACAGTTTTATAGCATGACAATTCACAATAACTGTATCATGGAAATGGCCTGTGCACCCATTAACCAAATGAACAGATAAATAAAATATACTATAAACACACAATGGAGTATTCTTCAGCCATAAAGAAAATTTTGTTTACCTGTGTAAAAAAAGGATGCCACTGATTCAAATATGTCAGACACATGGTTTCGTTCCTAGGAGAAACAAAAAAATCAGAAATACTTTAAAGAGAAACACGAAAAAGAGTTGTATAAAAGCAAGGAGATCAAATCTGTGCACTTGAAAAATACATGTAGAGAAGAAGACAGAAAAAAAATGTCAGGGAGAAGGGGAAAGTAAAAATCATGAAAATTTAATATATGCACTTTACCATTTCCCCAAGATATATGTAATTATTATGTATCTTAAATATACACTAACAGCAAATAATTCACTACATAGATGATTGAATAAATGACCACAAGGAAAAGAAAGCATATTCTGTCCATAACTGGACTTACCAAAAATAATTCCATGGTGATAGAAAATATGTTTCTAGGTAAGGCCCCTGTTGCTTGCATAATAAATTACCAGTTTCTTTTTATTTCCACTGTACCTTTTCCACAAGATCCATAGACAGCATGGAAGAGACAAACCAAACAACTGTCTCAGAATTCCTCCTCCTAGGACTGACACATGACCCAAAGCTGCAGACCCTCATCTTCTACCTGTTCCTGGCCACGTACCTGCTCACCGTGCTCGGCAATCTGCTCATCATCCTGGCTGTCATCTCTGATTCGCACCTCCACACCCCCATGTACTACTTCCTCTCCAATCTCTCCTTAAGTGACATCTGCCTCAGCACAACAATCATTCCAAAGATGCTCGCAAATATTAAAACACAGAGTCAGGCTATCACCTACAGAGGCTGCCTTACACAGGTTGGTTTTGTGTTAGCTTTGGCCTTCCTGGAAAATTTCCTCCTTGCAGCAATGGCCTATGACCGCTATGTGGCTATTTGTCACCCACTGAGGTACACGGCCCTCATGAGCCCCTGCCTCTGTGTTCTCCTTGTCGCACTATGTGTGTTAGTTAGCACGTTAGACACATTGTTTCACACGCTGCTGATGCTGCGGCTGTCTTTCTCCACACTCGTGAAAATCCCTAACTTCTTCTGTGAACTTCCTCAGATCATCAAGCTGGCCTGCTCTGATACTCTGCTTGACACCATCCTGATAAATGTCTCAGCTTCCATATTTGGTGGACTTCCTCTCTGTGGGATCATTTTCTCTTATTTTCACATTATCCGTTCTGTCCTGAGGATGCCATCCCCAGGAGGAAAGTATAAAGCCTTTTCCACGTGTGGCTCTCATGTGTCTGTGGTCTCCTTGTTCTATGGAACGGGTTTAGGGGAGTGCATTAGTGCTGCAGTAAGTGACTCACCTAGGAAGAGCACTGTGGCTTCAGTGATGTATTCTGTGATCCCTCAAATGCTGAACCCTTTTATTTACAGTTTGAGAAACAGGGACATGCAAAGATCCTTGAGTGATCTCATCAGTAGAACAATTTCTCTTTCATGAGGTTTTCTTCCCTTCTGACTCATGTCCAGAAGAAATTTTACAGTGTAGATATGAAATGTCCCATGAAATTCTCAGAGGTTCAGAAGATGACAAGATCATACTTTTCAGTGCATTCATCCCCTGATGCCTTCAGTAACTACCTGGGCTATTAGGATTGAGATCTGGTTACAGCAGAGTGACTGAGGGTGTGCACTGCAATGGTGCATTCTGGGTCATGGCTCCTCCTTTCTCGCTCTGGTTCTGAATCACCAAGTCATGAGCAGCTTTTTATTTTTTTTTTTTTTTCTTTCTGAGTTCAGTTCAGTTTCCTATAAATTCTGAGCGGTCAAAGTGTGTTTTATGATTCAGCCTCCGCAGAGGGAAGGCAGTGGCCTGTGGTCAGAGTTGGAAATTGAAATGATGCTGATGGCATCGCTTGAGGCCATTCCACCTGTCTACATGACGGTGGCCTTTGCATTTGTGCCCCCATTTCACCTAACACTGTGCAATGTCAGAGCTAACTTGGGAACCCATATTAATAAACAATGGGACTGGCCACTCATGAACAATGCCTCTGAGTCAATATTAGTGTCCAGCACACTCAGTTTCATCTCCAAAGTTTAAAATAATCAGATAATCTCTTAAGTGAGAGAATTATGTTTTAATTTCATGAGTGAGAATACAGCAGATCACAAAGAAAGCACTGTAGCCATCACATATCCAAATAGATTTACCTTTCCTTACAAGGACCTCAGAGGGGTATAATGTTCTGTAGCTAAGATCTGGGTTTCTCACTGAAGGCCCAGGTATCATTAGGCCTCCAGGCGGCAGAAGCAGATGTAGTTGCCCTACCTTCAGATGACTGCTAGAGTGAGAAACCCGGGTACGCTTTCTGTGATCACCAGAAAATACAGCTTCCATTGAGCCAACCAGAGGACATCGCTAGGATGAGTTCTTTGACATTCCTCCACGTGATATTTTGGCATCACAACCCTCTCACTTGTCAATATTTGTCTTCAGTTACGGAATGGCAAGAGTTACTTCTTTAGGAAAAACATCTGTGCAGAGCATCGGGTTTTCCAACATTTATGTGAGTAGGTCCCCAATGTACTCTTATATTTACTTAAAACACAGAAGGATGCAGAGGGGTCCATAAAGGAGCAGCTCGTGTCACCAGGGAGACTGACACAGAAATGACACAGTTAATATATGGCTGTAGTCCATGTCTTAAGACACTATTTTTAATACTTGTCTATACTATATGTTGACAGTACTGGGGCAGCTGGCACTTGCTATTTCTTGGATACAGGGGTTCACAACCATGCTTAGACTCATAGTGTCTCTCTTTCTCAGCCTTCCCAGCTCTGAGACGACAGTGCTGCACCACCACACCTGGTTTGAGGAGACATAGCATGCCAAGTTTCTTGGGCCAGCAGTGCATGCAGTACTGATGATCAAACTCCAGTCCTTGCACTTGCCAGGAAGGCACTTGGACTGCTGAGATTTCTCCCCAGCCCTTAAATAGCATTTCTTAATTCCTTTCAGTTCCACTTCCGCTCCCCCTCTCTCCTTCCTCCCTCCAGGTCTTGGTCCTATTCCCCTTGAAGTAATACCTATCTCCCTTCCTCCTGTGACCTCAATCATAGTGCTTTGCATGTATTTTGGGGTCTTATCTCATAAAAGAAGCCATGCAATATTTACTCTTGTGTATCTGATCTATTTCATTTAATATACGGCCTCAAGGTACATCCCTTTTCCTACCAATGGTTCAAGTTTATCCTTCCTTGTGCCAGAGTAGAAATCCAGTGAATGTAAATACTACGTTTGTTTTTCTTTAATTAGGGTATGTTAGTAGGACATAATGCTACCATGTGTCACAGGGAACTTCCACATGTGAGGGAAACTACCCTGTTGGTTATGCTCAGAAAAGACTATAAGCAGTGTGGTCTGGCAAGTTGATCCGACCACTCAGTGGTGTGTTTTACCTAGTGAGTTCGACTGAAGCCCACGTGACTCATGAGCGTCCTGGAGATGAAGGTTCCCATTTTTTCCTCACCAACACTCTGGTGACCAGAGATGCAGCACAGGAAGCTGTGTGTCTCTCACGTGGTGGCCAAGGGCAAGTGACTTTTCCAAATTCGTTTCCCATAGCTATACTAGTTTGCTTCATTTGAAAAACCTGTTATTCACTAACCATGAGGTAATCTTGGTCTTTTTTTATTCTTGATGCAAGAATGATGTGGAGTTCCCGCCTTTAGCAGCCCTGCCTTTGTCCATCGGCGTCTTGTCCCCAGCACCAGATGTGGCCGCTTCACCCCATTCTACAGATCATACTACAAAATAGATATCATTGATCTGGATGTTTGTGGGTCTTCACTGTGCACCATGCCCCGACTAGCCCAGGTCTCTGCCTCACTTTTCCCTTGTTGCTCAGTTTCTCTCTATTATCTTACCTTGCGGCACCTAACAGGAGACCTGGGTGTTTGGCAGGGTCCCCCATATGGATGTATGTAACACATCTAGGATTTCTGCCTTCCCTTCCATTTGAACCAACCCTGCTTCCCCTCAGCATCTACACAGCTCTGTTTTCATTTTTCTTCTATTTCCTTTTTCTTCAGATGCCTTCTGTGATCTTTCTTTCCATGTGTCCCATCTCTTCTCCTGTTTCACATTTGAAGATGTTCCCCATGCTTCCTAATATCTACTCCCTGTGTTTGTTGCTCCGCGTTTATAATTTGGGTGTGTCACACAAGCGAATCAATGTGACACTTAAACTTGTGTATCTCATTGATTTTACTTAAAACTCAGGTTTCAAGGGGCATTCATTCATTTCAAAATGCCTCCAGTTTATCCTTCTTTGTGGCAAATCAGTACTTCATTGTATAAAAATGCCAACTTTTCTTTCATCATTCGTCAGTTGTTGAGCGTATGGGGTGTGTGAAGGGACAGCAATTGGAACAATTTTGCAGCTACCCTCTTCACAGAAGATGAATACCTAGGTGTTATGGTTTATGTCTAGTTGTCCCCCCAAAGCCTCATGTAGTCACTGGGCAGGGACTTCTATAGATTGAGACTTGAGTCATGAGTCACTGGTATTATGTGTTTTAGTACTGATGAGATTATCGGTCTGAGTAGGGCTGGGACTATGGGTGTGGTCTAGGGCAGATATCCTAAGGCGGAGAGCCTGATAGGAATATAAAGAGAAACAGAGAGACAGACTAGAGCTGTTGCTCTCTGCTGCCCTGTTTGGTTGACTGCCTCTGTCGCCATTTTGTTGCTCTTCTGCCACCATGAAATGCTGCTCTCTGCCATGTGCCCCTCAGCCTTGGATCCAGCCGAGAATGGGCCGAAACCTCCAGTAATTGTGAACTAAATAAAGCTTTCCTTCCTTCATTTTGAGTGTCAGGTATTTGTCCCAGCAATGAGTAAAAAGTAACTAATACACTAGGATACACAAAGAACTCATAAACTTAGACATCTGCAAATGTAAATAACCAATCACAAAATAGACAGCTGCAATGAGTAGACAATTCTCCAATGAGGAATTGCAAATGGCCAATGAATGCATGAAAAATTATTCAACGTGACTGGGCATTGGAGAAACGCACATAAAAGAAGAATGAAAATAGCAGAATGATGGCCGGCCAAATAGCAGAGTGGATTAAAGTGTGCGCAAGCAGCTGCAGATGTTGGGGTTTCAATCCCCGGATCTACACTGCTGGTCCTGACCCCAGGTCCAATGAGATGGGAATTGAGACTGGATGTGGTTGTGGGCACCTATAGTCCCAGCTCTTAGGAGGCAGTAAACAGGTGGATCACTACGAGTCTGATCTAGTAGTGAGACTCTGAACACCCAGTAGATCCTTCCCTAAAATAAAATTAAAAAACAAAAGAATGAACTTTTGTCACCTCCAGAAGAGTGGATGGAACCAGAAGATATTATATTAACCAAGATAAACTAGATGCAGGTGTCCAAGTAATATATGTTGTTTCTCACACATGCAAGTCACAAAAATTTACTCCAATGTAAAATAGCAATGACTAGAGGTTAGAAAGAGTGGGTATAGGGTAAGTAAAGGGAAGGTGTATTTGATCACTGTATGCTGTTGCCATGTGGAAAAATATCACTGTAGTCCCATTAACATGTGTTGCCATATATGACGGTTAAAATTTTTATAAAAATTCTGAACTTCACATATTGCTACAGGTATCATGCCATAATTGTGCTCTCTTTACACTGAAATTTACTAAGAGAAATCTACACAATTATTCTCCTCAGATTCCTTGTCTCACTTAGCTCTGACGCAAATCTTTTCATACTTTCAGGCATTAGAGTGTATCTAGATTGATTTAATATTTTAACTCGATAATAGAGCCACAATAAGCATGAGTGCTAATCAACATCCTAAGTCCAATATTTCTGCTTAAAAACTCTAAGCAATTCCCAAATATTCTAATGTGTATGCATGATCATTCCTGAAACCATTACTTGTACAATCATTCCATTATTTCAGGTGAACAGTTGCTCTCATCGACTGCCATATCCAACATCTTCCTCTTCTACACGGTGCAGAGTCATTCAACGAAGCTGATAATCTATAACAACACCTATATTAATTCCACTAAGGGCCATCACCTCCGGGTTTACCACAATAATGCATTCCTTCACCTACTTACATTTCCTCAAATATCACCATGACTGCACCGTAGTACAGCCATCATCTGTCATCTTTTGTGGCTTGACTTTCCAATCACTCTTTGATTTCCTCATTAATGTTATGTCCATTATTGATTCCACTGTAACTCAACTGGGCTTGTTATGCCCCAATAATTCATTTTGTCAAACAAGAGTAGTGAGGGCTAAATGTTTGTCTTCTGTCATGCTCATGGAGAAATGCCATTGTCACCCTAGTAGCATTGAGAGATGAGCCTTTATAAGGTGATTCAATTGTAAGGTCTCTGCATCAGAATTGGATAAACAATAACCAAAAAAGTGCTTTATGGAGGGAATTTGTGTCTTTCTATTCCTTTTGGATTTAAGAAAATATATTGCTGTCCCCTGGAGTTAATATAGGACTAAGGACAGAATGCCATTTTTAAAATAAATTTATTGACTCCACCTGGTGCCAAAACCTGGCATGTGTGTCGCACTTTCCACGCCGAACAGGTTGTACTCCAGCCCACCCCCATGCCCCGTGTGTGTGTGTGTGTGTGTGTGAGAGAGAGAGAGAGACAGAGAGAGAGAGAGAGAGAGAGAGAGAGAGAGAGAGAGAGAGATTCTGCAAGCGCACCGGAAGCTCCTGCATCAGACAGGCCTGGGGTGAAAGCCTGAGGAGGAATTTCCTGCAACACCCACTCAACTGATCCAGGAGCAGAAAATCTTGCCAGAGGGGAATAGGAAGTTCTCTTCCATGGACTACAACAGAATGAAGTGGAGCACAACAGTGAGACAAAAGCCAACCCACCTGGATGAGTTCAAACAGGCCAGATTCAGACCCGGTCAGATGAGACACTTCACAAGGCCCAGGTCTATGACAGCATGCCCTCTCTTTCTCTCTTGATTGAGAGAGAGGACAACAGGAAACCAAGTGAACTAGTTCACCTGTAAGTCAGTGGTATCCCATATTTTCTGATCAGGAGGTTTTGGGGCCACAGAGGGAAGTGATCAGTGATGTGCAGTGTGACTAAGGAGAGTCGCCTAGAGAGAAAAGTTCTCCCTGGCTTTCAGAGAGAGCAAATGAGTCATCCAGATGGCAAACACTGACAACAGATCTATAAGCGGCTGTACATGGTTTGAAGTTAAATCTTGAGGGGATTTGACTAACCTTGTCTGATAAAAAGGTACATCTTCAGTTATATATGTCTTCCTCTAACTTGGTCTTAACCAGCCAGCAGGACCGTATAACCATCAGTTATAAAATGTAATGCCATATTAATATTCTGAGCTGTGAAATGCTCAAGTGAACAACCTTCAACAATTTCCAGTTCTGCTGATAACCCACTGCTATTATGAACCATTGACTATATTGTATCATTTTGCTGAATTCAAGTACTTACAATCTTTAGACTAGCTTCAAGTAGGAAAAGGTCCTTTAAAGACTTTCCAAATATAGCTTCTCGAATTGTAATGGAATGCCAATCTGTAAAATAACAAAATGAAAAATGGTGATATCTTGGGAGCCACAAATCGATCAAGTATGTGTAGGTGCAATGCCTAAAGCAAACAAGCTTCCTCCATCCTGAGATGGAGGTCTTGTCTGGTTAAGGCGAGCTATCAGTTGCTAGGCAAGCTAGTGCCATGCATTACTAACTTCACAAAGTTGTAAATAAAGGAATATCTTCTTATGGAAAAAGCATATATATGGATAGATATACAGCTACTTTCTCTTAGTGCATGGAGAATAACTGTTATACTGCTATTGTTTCAACAAGACATTGTGTTTGCATCTTGTCCTCTGAATAAGTACTATGAAAACACCAAATGAAATGTATTAATTGTAACTGTTCTACTAACCTGATTTTAAACACACACATTGTTATTTTACCTTTTTTCTCAATGAAAAAGAATGATAATATATAAATTAATAAGATTTAGCTCTCATAAAATGTGCTGCTATAATCATGGTTGCACAGATACTATTGTGGCGTGATGTATTTAATTCTTCTCAGAAGATACACAGCAGGAGAATAGCTGGGTCCAGTGGGACCTCTAATCCTATATTTTTGAAGAATCTCCACACGGACTTCCACAGAAATTGTACCACTCTATACATCCACGAGCAGTGGAAAGTGGTACCCTTTTCAGCACAGCCTCTCTAGCATTGTGGTTGGTGCATTTCGCGTTGATAGCCATTCTTTCCAGGATGAGAAGAAATCTGAGAGTGCTTTAATTTGCATCTCCTCAATAAACATATGTTTATTTGCTGACTGTACTTATGCATCTGAAAATTGTATATTCATCTAAATTCCTGTTTTGGATTGGGTCCTTGTCTTTAGGGGTCAAATTCAACCAATTCTTTGTATGTTTAGGTGTATGTCTTTCTCTGATGGAGAGCTGTCTATAATTTATGTGTTTTAGTGTCTCTTCAGACCTGTAGCCTATCTTTCAATCTTTTGGTTAGTGTTTTTGTCCTGTTTTGTACATATTAGTTATAGAGATTCAATGTCATTTTGTACAGTGCACCTTGTGTGAACAATACTGCAATGTTGCTGATTGTATGATAAAGTACAGTGACGTAATTTACTATCATCCATTATCTTACTGTATGTAAAAGTTATGCAAATAAAGTTAGATCACCAAGCTGGGGGTTTCTCTCATCTTGTTCTGAAGATAGTTATATTCATTTATTAATGAAGTAAGAAATATCAGGAGCAGAATTCCATCTGTAAAAGAATGTCTCTATGTCGGCTACATTTATGATTATGTAACACACATAAGCTATCTTTTCATATCACAAATTCACCTAAGCTTCCTGCTGTGATTTCAAAGATGGATAAAGCTTGGTTGGGAAGTTGAGATTAATTAGAAAACTTCATTCTGCTATATGTGTAAGGCTCATAAAACGAAGGCGCGCTGATGCCCTTGAGAGAACCAAATGTTGCTGACCTGAGCTCAGTAGTCAGGAGACCAATCCCCATGAGTTCTGTAGAATTGGTCCTTAAGGACAAGTTGGGATCCAGTTGGGATCAGAGTAGCAGGACATTTCTCATCTAATGAGGAACCTTGGATATTAAGTCCTCCGGGATATGGAGACTGCAGAAGTCAGTTAGAGAAAATCTGAGTGGAAATCCCTGCCCAGCCAGAAAGCCACAGCAAGAAGCCAAGAAAGAGGTGGCCTTTCTTGAACAGCATCTGTTCTTCCTGAGACTAGATTATCTTCCTTTCGTGCAGGTGAGACACTGGGGCACCACTCTCACTGCAACTGACAAAGTAACCCAACTTCCTCACTCAGTGATTTTATCATGAACACAAGTGAGTTGCTTCTGTTTCACTAGGGAGTGGGGGACATCGGGAAATGCATATGCAAATATGGTGTAAAACAGGTTTCCCATGAGTCTCCTGTTGAGTTCTGCCTTGACCCATTCTCATCCTTCCTTTTATGAATACTCACCCAGAACTCACTCTGCAAGCATCAGCTACAACCTCATTTCCGCAGAGACCATTTTCCTCCTGAAGAGAAATCTACCCTTTCTTCAACAAAATGACTCTCACTAGAGTCAAACACTTATATGAAACTTTGGGTGGCTATGAGAGAATTTTGTTTACTGGCTTAGTATTCTGGAGATGCTGCACCACCATAGCACATCGGTCAATTAGCTACGAACAGAAATTTTTTCTGCAAAATTTTAGGAAATAGAAATTGAGAGGTTATGTTCTAGGAAGGGTTGAATCCTCCTGAGTTCTCCCTCCCTGATTAGTAAATGGCTGTTTCTTTTCAGTGGCTCCTTGTGCTCTTCATTCTATGGTTGTGTCCTAATATCCTCTTTCTTACATAACATTAACTTAGTACTCAGCTTTATAACTACAGTTTAAATTAATTAACTTTTATAAAAACCAATTCAAGGTGTCATCACTATATGCAGTATTCGGATTGAGGTTCCAACATACTAGTATTAAATCAGACAGAAGTTAGCCCCTACAATGATCATATGTATTCTTCGATGCTCAATTAATTAATCCATGACTGTATATAAAATTTTCTCTATACCTGTAATGACTATAGTAAAGGACCAAGTGAGGCAGATCTCTCCCTGCAGCTATCATACTCTTGTTCTGCTCTGTAAAATCACCAAATGCTTAAACAAAAGCATCAGAGACTGCGTCAGCAACCGTAGCAACAACACAACTTTTCACCTCTTTGTAGACCTGAAGCATGTGACGTTTTCACTATATCCACTTCAGGTCAGAGAGAGAGAGAGAGAGAGAGAGAGAGAGAGAGGGAGGGAGAGAGAGAGATGGAGACAGAGACAGAAACACAGAGACAGAAAGAGAGACGGAGAAAGAGAGTTAGAAAAAGAGGAGCTAAAGCCTATGCACTTGAGAAATACCTCTAAGGAAGAAGACAGAGAACATGTCAGGGAGAAGAGGGAAATAAAAATCATCAAAATTTAACATGTACAGATACCATTTCCCCATGATGTATGTAATTATCACACATCTCAAATATACACAAAAAGCAAATAATTTAATATGTGCCTCATTAAAGAAACAATTGACCAGAAAGAAAACTAAACATACTCTGTCCATCACTAGATGAATCAAAAAAATTCCACAATGGCAACAAAATGTGTTTCCAGGTGATGCAACTATGACTTGCACATACACACCAGTTTCGTTTTGTTTCCACTGTACTTTTTCCACCAGATCCATAGAGAACATGGAAGCGATAAACCAAACAGCTGTCTCAGAATTCCTCCTCCTAGGACTGACAGATGACCCAGAGCTGCAGACCGTCATCTTCTACCTCTTCCTCTCCATGTACCTGGTCACCATCCTGGGGAACCTGCTCATCATCCTGGCCATCATCTCTGACCCCCACCTCCACACACCCATGTACTTCTTCCTCTCCAACCTGTCCTTCTCTGACATCTGCGTCAGCACAGCTATCATTCCAAAGATGCTCACAAATATCAACGCACAGAGTCAGGTCATCACCTACAGGGGCTGCCTCGCACAGGTTGGTTTTGTGTTAACTTTCACTTTCCTGGAAAATTTCCTCCTTGCAGTGATGGCCTATGACCGCTATGTGGCTATTTGTCACCCACTGAGTTACAAAGTGCTCGTGAGCCCTCACCTCTGCGTCCTCCTTGTTGCACTCTCTCTGTCAGTTAGCACATTGGACGCACTGCTTCACACTCTGCTGGTGCTGCGGCTGTCCTTCCCCACAGACCTGAAAATGCCACACTTCTTCTGTGAGCATGCTCAGATCGTCAAGCTGACCTGCTCTGATACTCTGCTTGACACCATTCTGATATATATCTCAGCTTGCATATTTGGTGGGCTTCCTCTCTGTGGGATCATTTTCTCTTATTTTCACATTATCCATTCTGTCCTGAGGATGCCATCCCCAGGAGGAAAGCATAAAGCCTTTTCCACATGTGGCTCTCATGTGTCTGTGGTCTCCTTGTTCTATGGAACAGGTTTTGGGTCTTACATAAGCACTGCAGTAAGTGACTCACCTAGGAAGAGCACTGTGGCTTCAGTGATGTATTCTGTGATCCCTCAAATGCTGAACCCTTTTATTTACAGTTTGAGAAACAGGGACATGCAAAGATCCTTGAGGAAACTCATTGGTAGAACATTTTCTCTTCCGTGAAGTCCTGTCACCTTTTGACTTGAGCGTCCACAGTAAATTTTACAGTTTAGATCTGAATAGTCCCATGAAAGTCTCAGAGGTTTGCAAGATGTCAAGATCATAGTCTTCAGTGGTGCATCCACTGGTGCCTTCAGCAGCAAAATGACCTTATAGAAGCTGGGATCTGCTTATAGGAGCGTAACTGGAGGTGTGCGCTGGAAAGCTGCACTGTGGGCTGTGGCTCCTCCACTCTTACTCTGACTCTGAGTCACTAAGATATGTGCAGCTTTTAATTTTTCTGTCAGAGTTCAGTTTAGTTCCTTAGAAAGTCTGGGCAGTCTGAGTGGTGTTTTCTGAGTGCCTCAGAAGAGACAAGGCAGTGGAACGTGGTCCCTCTGGGAAAGTTAAACGATGCGGATGTCATAGCTGGAGGCTCTTCTTCCACTGCATGAATGGCCTTGGCATTTTATGTCTAGTGCACCTACACAGCCCGATGAGAAAGCTAAGATTTGAAGCCATCCTAATAATAGTCGGGTGATACTGATGGTAAAAGGGATTCATTTTAATTTCCTGAGTGAGAATGTTATAGACCACAAAGACAGAACTTCAGACCTCAGATATTCAGAGAATAAAATTACCTTTCTGAACAAGGACCTCAGAGGGATGTAATGGTCTAGAGCTTAAAGCACGGTTTCATTGAATGCTCCACGACTGGTTCTCATTAGGTCTCCAGGTGGCAGTAGCAGATGCAGTTGTCATACCCAGAGATGCTTGCTAGGAATAGAAACCCGAGTACCCTTCCTGAGGTGAGCAGAGGATAGAACTGCCATTGAGCCAGTCAGAGGACATCTCTAAGATGAGTTGGCTGGTACTGCTCCAAGTGACGTGTCCACATCACAACCATCTCACTTGTGAATATTTGTCCTCAGTGTAACATTGGAAGATGCTCTTAGCTCAGCTTTGATGCAGTACCTCACTCAATGCTTCTGCCTTTCTCTCTCTCTCTCTCTCTCTCTCTCTCTCTCTCTCTCTCTCTCTCTCTCTCTTACTTTTTTCTTTCTTTCTTTTTGTGGGACTGGGATTTGAACTCACAACCTTGCACTTGCCAGGAGGGTACTTGTGCCATGGAGCTATCTCCCCAGGTCCTGCTTCTGCCTTTTCTGAGGGCTGATCTTCTACGTCTATTCATCACCCTATGGTGATGATGGTAATACCATCCAGGTATCTCAAAGTCTCTTGAAAATCACGGAAGAAATAAGGCGGGTGTTTACTCCAGCTTCACCGAGGTAAATCAGTGCACAAAATACACCCAGTAGATCACCAGTCACCATTTGTTCATATGGCTGTTGTCTGTCATCCTTTCTAGAAATCTGTTTCTATCGTTGTCAAATTACCTAAGGCATCACTCATTGTGCTGGTCTCCTCTGTCTGTACAATGGCACTTGTCTGTGTCTTTAACGTTTTGAATTCTATTTTTATTATATTACTTATATTATTTTTTTTCTTTTTTTCTTTTTTTTTTTTTTCTTTGTTTGTCTTTTTGAGACAGGGTCTCGCTATGCAGTTCAGGCTGGCCTTGAGCTCACTTTTGTAGCCCAGGCTGGTCACGAACTTGCACTGATCCTCCTCCCGAGTGCTAGGATGACAGGCGTGAGCCACCATGCCTGGCTTATTACTTATATTATTTAAACATATTGGATCTTACAAAATTTCCTAAAGTTGATTGTATTTGTATGACACTCTCAAAATTTTTATGGACTTCTTTGCATATTTTATCTTCCTGTATGTATCTGTACAAAATTAACCAGATATGTGTTTATTCATCTTTTGATCTTGTTAAAATTTAGTTCTAATTAATGATTTCTGTTTGCAATGTGTTACCTGTGTCATCGTACTTTTGCAAGGCAGGCCTGTTGTTGCAGGAGACAGTAACTCATGTGTTTTTACTGCTTTAATTCTGTACTCCATATGGTATAATCACATTATATTTGCTCTTTCTGACATTGTACCTAAATGAATTTATACTTCGAATATTCTGGTGATCAATGCTATGCTATGTTTTCACTTACTGTTAAAATCAAATATGGGTAAAATATTACTAAATTATGTTTGTACTTCTGTTATTTGATTTCAATGTCTTTTCACATATAACAGATCACGTAAATTTCACCTTTTGTGAAATACCTTGTGATCCTATCACTATTGAATTGTCTTTACTTTTTCATTTAATTGGAATGAACTCAGTTTGCTGCATTCTGAATCTATTCATTGGGCGGTTTGCTTACGCTATTTTACATTTGCTTTGTGTTCTTACCGAATTCTGTTTTTGTTATTAACATAGTTTATTTTAATGTCTTTTTACTTATATTTTACTCAAGAACAAATTGAAAAATAATATGTTAATACATACAGTCTATATACATATATGTATTGCAAATTGTAAAAATTTAATGTAACATGATTTTCTCTGTATTTGTGAAAAACAATGTTTTATTAAATGGTGTTGACAGCAGCTTCTCAGTACATAGCCAGTATTTCAATGTCAATAGTTTATTGAACGGCTGGAGGTATAGCTCAGTGGATTTAGTGCTTGCTTAGAGTAAGCACAGGGGCCAGGGTTCGATTCCTGGCCCCACCTTCCGTGCCGGCCCTCTCTAGGGCGCGCTGAGCCAGCAATGGGGTCTGGGCATGGTGGCGCACGTCTGTAATCCCAGCACTTGGAAGGTACAAACAGGAGGATCACTATGAGTCAGTAGTGAGACCAAAAAAAAAAAAAATAGTTTATTGAAAAAGGCATGGCACAAAAAATTTAGCATTACCCAAACCAGTCTGTCCAAGCCTTACAGCCATCACTAAAATAGCTTTAAGCAAATAAATTATTTCCATGCATCTTGTTCTCTGAGCACCTACTACAAAGATGAAGATATTTAATGTGTTAATTATTGTATTCAGGCCACTAGCCTGTTTTTAAATGGTTTCATTGCTATTTTATCTTTTTTTTTCTCATTAAAATGAATAAAAATAAATAATAAATAAAGAGACTAATACTATCCACCATTTTGCATTTATTGGTAATAATCTGAGTCACTTTAAAGAAACTTCCTTTGGTATAACACATACCTTAACAGTGCCATGTTACATCACACATACCACGTATTAGAAATTCAGTCTTCCACTGTCACCATTTACATAGATACTGCATATTGGATATTGTATTTTATTTTTGTCTTTTTGAGACAGGGTCTTGCTGTATAGTTCAGGCTGGCCTTGAGCTCACTTTTGTAGCCCAGGCTGGTCTCGAACTCGCACTGATCCTGCTGCCTCAGCCTCCCGAGTGCTGGGATTACAGGCGTGCACCACCACGCCCGGATTTGGATATTTTAATGTATGTATTAAATATGCATTACTTAAAATATAGTACTCAAAAGCTATATTTAAAATTGATCCTTGATAGCTTTATCAAGTGTAAAGAATTAACAAAGAAAATGATGGAAGATTCTGGGAATGTATTATTCAGCTTAGGGAATGTCTTTTTTTTATTTTATTTATTTATTTCTTGTTTCAGAACCTTTCTTTGTTTATTCACTCATTTTTATGGCCGGCTCAGCCCGCCCCGAGGGCAGGGCTGGCACAGCATGTGGTGCCGGGGATCCAACCACGGTCCCTGAAGCCGCCCAAGCTTTCCCAAGCAGGTGTTTTAGACCACTGAGTCATCCGGCCAGGCCCGAGCTTGAAGAATGTCTTACCTGCTGTTTTCTTTGAATTGCTATGTAGGTCCTGAAACATGGAGAGGATCTACCTACCACTGTGTTTCTCAGTCTCTTTGCAGTATTCCATAAAATGCATTGGAAATTATCTGGGCCAAGGTGTTTACTTCAGACACTGCTGTTAGTGCTCTGGGGAGACATTCTCCTCCTTGGTAAGATATCAGTGTGATACTGAAGGTTACACCATCCTGGCACTACTCACTGATGGTGAGTTTAGAAATAAATAGCAATATACCTAGCAACCCCTAATTGTGGCTAATCATTTAGCCAAAGAGATCTTTTTTTTTTTTTTTAGAAAGAACTTTAAGAGACATTTTACTAGGCAAGATGATAGATCCTGGAAGAACTTGAATGGAGTTGGTAGGGAGAGGAAGAGCCGGGACAGCTCCAGAGTTCACACTAAGAACTGGTATCTTGCCAGAACCAACCAGCACCTTAGAGAGCTCGTGATTACAACAACAGCAGATGAATTCATAAGCATTTGGAGATTTTAGACCAAGGAGGTGACAAGCTATAGCCCAAGATTAAGTATGACCCAGAGGACCCACTGCCTGTTTATTTGTTTGTTTATTTGTTTTGGTCCTGGGGCTTGAACCCATTGTTTCACATTTATAGGCAAGTGCTCTCCCACCAACCTGTAGCATTCACTGCCTGCGTTTATTTTTTTATTTTTTATTAAATTTTATTTATTTATTTATTTATTTACATATAGTGCAGAATTTCAAAACCAGAAAAATTTAACAATGGTTATATTACATATTTTCACCATCGAATCAGTTTAGAATAATAGATTTCAGTGTGTAAGATTAATCGAACAATTAAACATTAACACTTTCCATAAACATTAATTTTTTTAACAGTTGACAAGCTACACATTGTCCTCACAATAGTTATACAGAGCACAGTGTGTGGGCATGACCCACCTTTCTAATGATGTTGCTGAGGAAAGAAAAAAAATCTTCTCTTTGAACTAAGAGGAAGCAGATGCATACACACTCCAATGTTCCACAATCGCATTGGGCCACCAGTGAAACTTGCAACGTTGGAGACTTTTGAGCCAAGCCTCCTACAGCTCATCTCACCAATCTAGCTCTGCGTTTCATGCCTCATAATTAAGCTTTTCTGCTGGGTGAACAAGGGCAAGTCAAAGCAAGACCTGTATAACAAAACATTCATCTTTTGTATCTTCCAAGGTCAAATCTCCTCAGGATTAACTTTGGAACCATATATAGTGTTTTGTAGAACGTCAGCCTTCAGGATGAGTTACGGCCATTGCTTGGCCAGTTTGCTTTCTGTGAAAGCCTGAGAGAATGTTTTTCTCTGGATGACTCTCCCTAGACACACTATAGTTCATTTATCCCTTTCCGCTGAGGTCCCACAATCTCCTTGACCAGAAAAATTTGAGACATCTCTGAGTTATAGGATATTACAGCACAGGTTCTCTTATGTCCTGAGTCTTTACTAACCTTGAAGGGCTAGGGCCAAAATATTGGCTATCCTCATAGCCCTTCTTTTTCTCCAATTCTTGGTCTGCTAACTTACATTCTCAACCCTCCAGCAGGAAAGCTTCGTGGTATTATTACTCTATAACTAGGTAACTGAGCTTATCACCACTGGCTTTCCAAATATCAAACATAGCCAAAGAGTTCTTGAAGAACTGCTAAGGCTACATAAAGCAATAAACCTACTTGGGCAAGTGTAGGAATTGGGTGATCGATCCACAGCACCACCCTGTAGCTATCCTGAGACCGCAACTAAGACTGGGTGTGGTGCCACATGCCTGTAATTCCAGAGTTTGGGAGGCTGCAAACAGAAGGATCACTATGAGTCCAATCTGCAGTGAGATCCTGTAGACGTTGTACTAAATATATTTTAAAAAGAAAGCAATAATTAGCAACTACTATGGCCCAAGGGCATTACTAAGTGTGACACTGCACTTCACCTGCAAGGCAAGCAGGTCATCCCTTGGCAATTTACTTACATCTGAGATAAGCTCTGACATATTACAGCTGTGCCTCCCTCCCAGCCAACGTGAGCATGCTTCCCCCTGACTGCAAGGATACTATCCTCCTGACCAGCTCTCGCTCTTAGAAATATTACGCAAAATGCCACAGATATCTTCAGTATTTTCAACTTTACTTTGGGCTTTACTTTGTGCCTTTTAACAGGATGAAGAGAATTCTGGTTATATTTATAAATCAGACTGAGATGAAGTATCATGAACGTTCTCTCCAGGGTGAGAAGGTGCCAGAAGGCTAAGGAAGGTCTATCAGCACATCTGTCAGACATGGGCAACACAGCCGTAGGAAATGCCGCCGAATGCCCTGAGAATAAAATCAAAGAGAAAACAACAACTAAGATAGAAATTGCTTTAAAGGTGCTGGATAAAAATGCTTCCCTCATAATTTAAATGAAGAGACTGTCACTGTATTTTCTTGCTCAGTTTATAAAATGAATGGTTTTCAGGGCTGGAAATGTAGCTCAGCAGACTAAGCACCTGCTTAGGCAAGCACAAAGACCACGGTTCAATCCCTGGGACTATGTACCATGCAGGGCCCAACTCTGGGCATGGTGAGCTGTCCACCGAGGTCAGGCATGGTAGCAAATGGAAGCCTGAAAACAGGAGGATCCGATGAACTGAGCTGTGTATTGAGAACCTGTACCAAACACATAAGAAGAAGAATGACTTTCAACTTGAAACCACTGTTTTCAGCGAAGTTAACTGGATTGGGATTTAATTTACCACCAATCTAAAACAACATATTCTCCCATCAACCAAAGTCTGAAGCAATGTACCTATTTTACGATTTGTTTCTCAAGTATAACTAAGTGGAACTATTTTGCAGGGAACCACTTAGGAGAAACTCATGAAAACAAAGATGGCACCTAAAGGCAAGGCCAAATTCAGGAAGAAGAAGTGCCATCCTGTCAGGTGGAGCTGAAAACCCCTGGTGCCCTCCTTGTCCCATACAGTCTCTCCATCTCAAGATAAACGAATTCAGAGGGAAGCCTTTCTGGCAGTCTTGGAGCAGAAAAAAATCACTTTCATTATTCCAAACTGGTAACTCATGTGTAGCATGGGCCAATTCTAAACCATTAATCTTTTGGGCCCACAGACCAGCCCTCAGCACTGTCTCTGGGGTGGAGCTAAGAGGCTGGCCCAGAGAAGCCCTCTTCTCCAACACAAATCATTTTTTTGAGTCAAGGTCTTTCTGTGCAGCCCAAGCTGGCCTAAAACTGGCAGAAATCCTCCTTTCTTAGCAGAGTACTGGGATTACAGATGTTTTCCACCACACCTGGCAACCAACAGACTTTCAAATAAACCCTTCTGGGATTACTTAAGGCATTCTAAGTTTGCCAGAAAGGCAACCGTGGTCTGTTTCTCACTGGTCCACACTGGATAACTTATCCCTGGATGCTGGAACCCTTTTTAATCTCTTTGCTATGTCTGTACTGGAAAAAGAAGGGAAGATTGAGGGGCAACATACTGTCATAGCTATAACTGGAAAAAAAGTCATTAATCCTGCATGTGCTGGCCAAAACGTGGCAGAGAAAGAAAGTGAAACGCTTCAGATTCTTATGGAGTTTGGAGCAGACACTGAAGGAAAAGGTTAGAAAGAGAGTATGATGCAAGAGACCTTATGTGCAGAGATGGTCAGCAGAAGTAAGGCTCTACAGATTATTGCCTCCTTTCTCCTGGTCTGGAATGTGACTTAGTAAACAGAGTTATTCAAGCTCTTCTGATTTTATAATAATCATATGTAGAATGTTTAGTATAAAGAAAACTGTACCAGATTACACTCATAATACTTGGTATACTTATAATTAGAAGTGCTGAAATAAATAAGCAAAACATGTGCACATTAAAAAAAAATCTTAATACCAAGACAGCCCTGACTGACCAGTGGGTGCACAGGTAGGACCTCTTGGCCTGCAACCCCAGCACCACCACAAGACCTTCACACACCCCCACCCACAGCCAGTAATTGGCAGGCACGTAGGATGGAACACTAGGCCTGCACTCTTCTGCCACCAGAACTTCTACCTTACTGACAACCCAGCTCCAGCATTTCCTATGAAACACTTCAACAAAATTCGCTGCAGAGAGGCTGGGGGTCAGAACCTGAAAGCTGGCACAGGAAGTGAGCATCTTTCCAGAGGAGCACACTAGGCATTCCTCCAAAAGCTGTAGCAGGAAGAAGCTGAGCACAACAGCCAGACCCATCCAGACATATCTGCACAAGATTAAACTTGGTAGATCTGTACCCAAATTTCAGTAGGCACTAACAGCGTAACTTCACCAAAGTTCTGCACCAAAGGTCAGAAGTCATTGCTATACGGAATAAAAAAGAGAAGGAGCAAAACGTAATCTCAGGTCATGAGTCCACATAGAACAAGTACAAGAGACACTACCATAAAGAAAGTGGGAATCATGCAGCTGATATTTCTGAATTAATAGCATCTGAGCTAAACAAATGCAGAAAAGTATAGAGGAACTCAGATCAGAAATAACTA